>BQNB010106109.1:0-23461 GCA_026074375.1 Tanacetum coccineum | reverse complement strand
GCCAACAATATGGGATTGCCAAGGTGGAAGTGGGGTTAGGGGGGACTTTGTTTTGTTGCAGGGTGAGAATGAGAGTGACAGATGAATAGTTTGGGGATTGGGTTTGGCGGGAAAAGGGATTTGGGAAAGATATACAGTGAAAGTGTTTTGACCATGTGTTGACTTAATGTTTATAAAAGGTTAACAGTTGTTAGGATTAAGGACTAACTGTGAAACTAGTCAAGGACTAACCGTGTTAGTCCCTAAGGACTTAAGGTGTAATAAGGGTTAATGATTAATGGTTAAGTGTTTAATGGACTTTTGTTGGGCTTATTATTAAGTTTGGGCCAGATTTAAGTTAAATAGGATTTGGGCATTGTAATTAATAATCATTCTTGGGCTGACCCGACCCATTAAGTGGGGTACGGGTTGGTCCAATAAGATTTCTTTGTTTCCGGCTTCGTCTTTGACTTTTGACTATGAATTGGCTGACTTTTTGGTTGACTTTGACTTTGACTTTGAATTTTTAACCTTTCACGCTCTTTCCATTCCCGTGCTCGGTTTTGCTTTGTTTTTTGTCCTTTAGTGAATATCCGTTACCTGCACAATCATAAATCACAAAACACACAAATACAATGTATTTTTGATATAATTTGGTCATTTTAGGCTCGTTTTATTAGGCAAAAGGTATGTGTAATTAAGCACATAACAGGCTTGACTTGGGGTTTTGGTTAATGGATTGGATTTATTTTTATGGACTTTGTTTATACAAATGGATTTAGGCTTAGGTTTATAGTATAAATCTTAATGGGCTGACCCGGCCCAATAAAATGGGTACGAGTTGGCCCATTAGAGATAGATATGCCTTCGGCTTCATTTCCTCATGCTCTTTCCATTCTCATGCTCGGTTTTGTTCGTTTTTCTTTTATTTTTTTTGTCCATTAGTGTTATATCCGTTACCTGCAAGACACAATTAACGAAACACACATATACAATGCATTTTTATGTATTTATTGTTCATTATTGGCCTTGTTAGCTTCATATTAAGAAATAAAAGATATGTGTTTAAGCACATATCAGTGTATCTACAGGGTCAGACGTATCCATTCTATATTTAGTTAAAATTTCGAGAGCATATTTTGATTGATTAATGGAGATGCCTCCGGGACTTTGAGAAACTTGTAATCCTAAGAAAAATGACATTTGCCCCATCATTGACATCTGAAATTTTAAACTCATCTCTTTGGAAAATATGTCACAAGCTTTAGGATCAGTCGAGGCAAATTTAATATCATCTACGTAAATTTGAACAAGAAGAATATGTTTGTCTATTTTCCGGGTGAATAACGTAGGATCCACTACACCCTTGGAGAACTTGTTATCCAGAAGAAACCTTGATAAGGTGTTATACCACGCCCTTGGAGCCTGCTTTAAACCATGAAGAGCCTTCTTCTGACGATAGATGTATGTTGGGTGATCTGGATCAACAAAGCCCTCGGGTTGACTGACGTAGACTTATTCTTTAAGCTCGCCATTCAGGAATGCAGTCTTGACATCCATCTGGTAGATGATCATGTTTTTACTGGCAGCATTTGCAATGAAGATTCTGATAGCCTCTATCTGTGCAGCCGATGCAAATGGTTTCTCAAAATCGATACCCTCCTCTTGACGATATCCCTTGGCTACTAACCATGCCTTGTTCTTCAAAACATCACCATACTCATCAAACTTGACTTTGCAAATCCACTTGAGGGCGATTATCATTACACAATCTGGTTTTGGAACTAATTCCTATACTTGTAGCTGATCAAATTCGTGAATTTCTTCTTGCACGACTTCAAACCAGCAAGCTTCATCTATGGCAGTCTTGACATTCTTGGGTTTGACTTTTGAAAGTACAGAATTGTACAAACACCATAAGGAATCGGTAGCTAACTGTTTTTTGGTGGATACTATACGAGAAGGATTACCAATTACATTATCGAGTGGGTGATCCTTGGACCATTTTCTGAGATTATTGTGTGGTTGAATAACTTGGGTGGATTCAGCTAAACTAACATCCCTAAATGATGACTCATCAGAACTAGGTTCTGGAGCAAACATATTTACAAAGGGATCATTGTCAGCTTGAGCAAAAGGATTGTGTTTAATAGTGGGTCTAACTGCAACACCTTGATATGAGACAGGAGGTTGTACTATGGAGGATGACGATGAGTGACTTGTTTACGGTGCATCTTGATCAATGGTTGTAGAAGAAGGTGTACCGGCTGAAATAACTGGAACTTGAACTGCAGGAGCAGGAGGTACCAGTCTTTCAACACTTGGGGGTTCTAAGTATTCATCAAACATCGGTTGGAATAAAATCTGCAAATCTTTATTAGTAGGTGGTACATAAGGAGTTGCAGGGACCAGATTTGGTACAAGCCCTAAACTAATTTGTCCAGGCATCAACAAAATAGGCTTAGGTCCTGGACTAATGTGTATAGGAGCCATATGCTCAGTCAGCTCATTAAATTGCACGTGAATTGTTTCCATGATTCGTTAGGTTCTTTTGTTGTAGATTCTATAACCCTTCCTATTGGGAGCATAACCAACGAAAATCCCAATATCTGTTGTTGCTTTCAATTTTCCAAGATCTTCGTTGTCATTTGTAGGGTAACAAAGAGCACCAAAAACTCAGAGAAATTTAAGATCAGGTTTCTTATCATGCACAAGCTCATATGGGGTTTTGTTATGACGAGTATGAATTAGGGATCTGTTTTGGGTGTAACAAGCAGTAGCAACAGCTTCTGCCCATAGAAACATCAGAGCTTTTGAAAATATCAGCATTGTCCGAGCAGCTTCCACAAGAGTACGATTCTGTCTTTCGACAACGCCGTTCTGCTGAGGAGTTCTCGGAACAGATTTTTGGTGAAAGATGCCAACACTTTCATAGAATTCAGTTAGAACTTGATTAACAAATTCTGTGCCATTATCTGTTCAAATGTATCTGACAGTTTTATTGAGACCAACTTGTATTTGCTTTAGAAATTTAATGACAAACTCTGGAGTTTCATCTTTTGATCTTAAAAACTTAACCCATGTAAATCTTGAATAATCATCCACAATGACCAAAATGTATTTCTTCCCATTAATACTCTACACTCTCATTAGTCCACACAAATCCATATGAAGGGTATGTAAGACTTCCATAATGGTGTTTTCAGATTTGGGTTTGTAGGTATACTTCTTGGTCTTGCCTAGTTGACAAGCCGAGAAAAGATGATATTTCTCAAACTTCAACCTTGGTAGGCCTCTTACCAGATCTTTTCTTGCAAGGTCATTGATGGTACCAAAGTTCACATGATTTAACCGACGATGCCACAAACATGATTTATTCTTGGAGGCTTTGTACAATAAGCATATTGGAGAGGACTTCATCATGTCTTCAACCGAAATAGTATACAAATTTGAACCACAAAAACCTTTAAGTAAATCTGCACCATCTTCATTTTTGACATAACACGAATGCTTCCTGAAGGCAACTTCAAGATCTGAATCACAAAATTGTCTTACAGAAAAGAGATTATGTCCAAGTCCTTCAACATAATATACCCTTGAGATCACATTGTCAACAATCACGTAATCTCCATAACCCATAATAGCACCAAAATGATCATTCCCAAATCTAACTGCCCCGGTGAACTTTTTCATGAAATTCTAGAGCCGTGAGTGATTCCCCGTATATGTTTTGAGCAGCCTGAGTCTAAATACCAAAGTATGATCCGTACGACCTGCATTTCAAAATAGATGAAGATGGAGAGTTTGGAATGTTGGATCCCTAATTTCCGTTAGGGTTCGGTTTCAAAAACAGTAGTATTTTTCACAGAAGCATCAATTGTTTGTGTCTCAGCTGTAGTGGGAGAGACAGTGGAAATTGCCTTGTCCTGTTTGTTCTAGTTGTATCTAGTTTAATGAGCGGTTATATGTTGTATATAAAAACTCATAAATGTGGTTTAATTGTTTTTTCCTCATTTTGTATTATAACAATATGTTTGATTATTAAGGCTGGAAAATTCTAAACCTTGGGTTTATTATTATTTGTGTATTTATTAAATACATATAAAATAAGGCTTTTTGTTTTTATAAAATAATAAGATAAAATAATATAGATACTGTATCTAGATATATTGATATTTTGATTGAGATTTAAATTCCGCCCCCTTGTCTATTTAGTATTATTTTGTTTTTGTGTTCATTTACGTTTTTTTGTATTTTGGGTTTTCGTGTGGTGTCCTTTTAAAATTTTGTAATATTATAAATTGATAGAAAGTTGAAGATATATATACATTAAAATCCGCCCCCCCCTAGAAATATATTTGATTTTGTTATTTTGTTTATTTACTTTCCTTTTGTTTATAAAACATATTTTAAGAAATAAGAGTAAAAATATTTTTAGCAAATATTGTGTAATCTCCAAAAATGGAAAAAAATATTTTGTCCCCCCTCTTTTCCTTCATTTAGGCCGGCCCCTATGGGGAGTTATTTATCAAAATCTTTTATTTTTGAAGCTTAGCTTATTTTAGGGAAAAAGTGTAGGAAAAAGGAGATCAAATCTTTTAATTTTGCAAGAAAGTTATTTGTGTCTTCCCCTCTCCTCTCTATATAAATGGCCGGTTCTATTCCTCCTCTCCACCATTATTCTCTCAAAAACTTTACTCCAAAAACTTGTGTATTCATCCATAGAAGTTGCAAGGAGGAAGAAGGTGTAGGTGGTTCCGGTTGGTTATTCAAGTTTTGGTACTTGTGGTACAATTCTTTGGTGTTCTTGGTGTGGTGTTCTTGTTCTTGTATCCATCTTAATCTTTGTAAGTATTCCATGTTCCTTGTTTCATCTTTGTATTCCATGATTCACATACGAAGTTTTCATAAAAACCTAAAAGATTGTAAAGAAAACATGTGTTCTTAATCTTGTTAAATTGTAGGGTTTAATCTTGTTTAAATGGTGTAATAACATGTTATGAAACCCTAGATATCATTAATGGTGTAATTAATAAGAAACTACAAGATTAGAAACCTTAGGGTTTGTTTTGATTGGTGAAAGTTAGGGTTTTTACGTTTAAAATTTCTGGGCAGAATTTTGGGTCATGTTCAACGGGGTGTATCTTGGTGATAAAAATGAGTTTTGACATGATTCTTGAGCCTAAAGTTAAATTCAAAGAGTCTAGTTTCTGGAAAATCCGGCCTCATGTCAATTGGAGGTCGGGAAGGTCGATTTTTAGATTTTATAAGATTAAGTGTCGAATCTGGAATTTCTATCCGAAAATTTTAGTAGTAGTATTTGATTTTTAATTCTCAAACCGTAAGGAGTTAGCCTCTAAAATTTGATTTGGTAAATCTTCATGATATTAGCTACATCCATGATTTTTTTCAGAATTTTCTGAGTTGTTTAAGTAGGGTTTTTACGCGTCAACTTTTTGAAGGTTCTGTCAGATCAATTTCGGGATCAGTTTTGGTAACAAGGGTAAAAGGGGTATGTAAACTTGGAAATAAAATCAACCAAAAATCAAGGATATATTAGACATATATGGGAACCTCTGTAATTTTTGGTATATTTTTAGAAGGTGTTTTTATGGGTCTTTTAAGCTTGGAAACTTACCTTAAAAACTGGACAGATTCTAAAAATTTAGGAAACCCTAATTAAGTCACTTAAACTCTATATATGGTAAGATCAAGTGATAAAACTTATAAAATAAGATAGATAATGACATGTAATCATGGGTTCTTGTAGATTCAGTGAAGAGGTTGTGATCTTTTGTCTTCATGTTCGTTCTCTCCCTTGCTTGTTTGTTAAGGTACATATATTCCGTCCTTTTAGTAATGACATCTCATGACTTGATTCTCATTTGTTAGCTACTTGATTCATTTGATATTCACTTGATTTTCTGTTTGATTTGCTATCCGTTCTCATGATCCATTTGATATTCATTGATAATCCGTTTGATTTGATATTCGCAATTATGATTCTGTTGATCCTTGTTTAAATATGAGATTAGATCCGTTATCTTGATTTGATTATTATGAAATTATACATGTGTGCACACTCGTCATCGTACTTGTGTATATGGATATGACTTTGTTTTGCAGAGAGCGTATGGATGCATCCTAGGTACTTTATTCAGTTCAGTTCAAGTGAATGGTAGTGTGTGTGCAATACACCTCATATCACATTTGGTACATCAGGAGTTGCTTGCCTGTGTACATTTGATTATGTGGCTATTTGATTATATTTGTTTAGGGTCTATTCATGTATCATGTTTAGACATTTGTTGAGCTCGTGGGCATTCCTTTGTTATCCTTAATTCTTAATTATAGCTTATTATTTCGTATGACACTTGTTAAGCAGATTCTCGTGATCCGTTTCGTTCATTCTTTTATCTTATTACCGTTGTTGTTATTATATCTGTTCACTGAGCGTTAGCTCAGCCGCATTTTCTTTTTCTGCGACAGGTACTAAGCGGGAAGCTAGTAAATGAGTGATAAGTGTAGGAAGCTTCTAGAGGATCAACCTTTGATAGTTTTCCTATTGTTTTGGATTTATATTTAAGACCCTTTCGTTTTAAGATTTCTTTCATTTAGACTTTGTTGGAATTTAATACTTTTGGAAGTCCTTTGTTTCATGACTTAGTATTTTTATTTAATAAAGTCTTCCGCTTGCGTTTATATGTTCTGATATGACACCATAATATGACTCTTGGTCTCTTTATCGTAGCGGGATGTTACAATTATGATATCAGAGCCAGGTTGAGCCCTATAGAACCTAGGTTATGACCTATAAGGATTGGGTAGATATTAGGCTTCCTTTTGATATGATCGCTTCCTTTCGTATTTTGATCTTAACTTTAAATTGTCTTCGCTGTTTTATTCGTTGACCGAGTATTTTCTTCGACTAAGGATCAGGCAGCTAACTGTTCCGGTACCGTTTTAGGAACTCTCTCCTTGAATGGTCATGCTATTTTGTCTTATTTGATACGGGTGCAACACATTCTGTGGTTTCTGTTTCATTATCTAAACACCTTAGCATCTTTCCTACGCAACTTAATAATACCTTATCGATATCTACACCTAGTCTGACCACGAATATCAAAACTATCCGCTTCATTTTGATGATAAGATTCATTTTGCTAATCTGCTTCCCCTATAAATGAGTTTCTTCAATATTAGTCTTGGTATGAATTGGTTGACTGTTCATGTCACCCCTATCGTTTGCCATACCAATCGTGTCATCTTTGGTGATCTGAATAACCCTAAATTCATCTACCTATTTCAATTTCGAGGACGAAATTTTCTTTTAGAGGGGAAGAGTTGTAAAACCCAAAATTTTGGTTTATATTTTTATTTCATCATTTTGAATATAACCTATGTTTGAATAATAAGTCTTTAACATTAAAACTTTGGGTTATAATCATTTGTGTATTATAAATACATAACATAAGGTAATTGTTTTAAAGAAAGTATATATATATATATATATATATATATAAATCCGCCCCCCTATATATTTAGAAATTATTTTGTTTTCTTTTTACAAATCTTATTCTAAGTAATAAGTGTAAAGAGATTAGACCAAATCTTTTGTAATCCTCTAAAAGGATAGAAAATTTTTGTCCCCCTCTCCTCTTCTATATAAAACATGATCTCTTCCCTCTCCCTCATCATTCTCTCTCAAAAACCTTACTCCAAAGACTTGTGTAATCATTCTTAGAACTTGCAAGAAGAAGTTGGTAAATTCGGTCGAAGTATTCAATCCTTGTGTTCTTGATTCCTTGGTGTCTTGGTTGTTCTTGTCTCCATCTCTATTCCATAGCTATTCCATGATTCTCTTGAATCATCTTTTATGTCCATGATTCATACAAATGTTTTCTAAATAAAATCATAAAAAGGGAAAAACATGTGTTAATGATCTTTTTAATTTGTATAGGGTTTAATCTAATTAATATGGCATAAAATCATGATATGAAACCCTATATAATCATTAATGATGTTTTAATGAAAACCTACAAGATTAGAAACCTTAGGATTTGTTTTGATTGGTGAAAGTTAGGATTTTTATGTTTAAAATCTCTGGGCAGAATTTTGGGTCGTGTTGATCGGGGCATAATTTGGCGATAAAAATGAGTTTTGATATGATTCTTGAGCCTAAAGTTAAATTCAAAGAGTCTAGTTTCTAGAAAATCTGGGCTCATGTCAATTGGAGGTCGGGAAGGTCGATTTTTAGATTTTATAAGATTAAGTGTCAAAACTGCAGATTCTGTCCAAAAATTTTAGTTATAGTGTTTGATTTTTAATTCGAAAACCATAAGGAGTTAGCTTCTAAAATTTGATTTGGTAAATCTTCATGATATTATCTACATCCATGACTTATTTCAGAATTTTTTGAGTTGTCTAAGTAGGGTTTTTACGCGTCAACGTTTCGAAGGTTCTGTCAGATCAATTTCGGGATCAGTTTTGGTAACAAGGGTAAAAGGGGTATGTAAACTTGGAAATAAAATCAACCAAAAATCAGGGATATATTAATCATATATGGGAACCTCTGTGATTTTTGGTAGAATTTTTGGAGGTCGTTTAATGGGTCTATAAAATTAGAAACCAACACTTAAAAAGTTGGCAGATTCTGGAAATTTAGAAAACCCTAATTTAGTTACCTTAAGTGTTTTAAATGGTAAGATTAAGTGATAAAACTTATAAAATAAGATGGATAATAATATGTAATCATGGATTTATGTATATTTGGTGAAGAGGTTTTGATCTTTTATCTTCGTGTTCATTCTCTCCGTTGCTTGTTTGTTAAGGTACAGATATTTCATCCTTTTAGTAAGGACACCTTATGATTAAATCTCCATTATCTTTGCTACATTGATTCAGTTGATATTCGTTTGTTATTCCATTTGATTTGCCATCCATAATCGTGACTCCTTTGATATTCACTGATATTTTATTTGATTTGATATTCACAATTCTGATTCTGTTGATCCTTGTTTGAATATAATGTTAGATCTGTTATCTTGACTTGATCATTAGTATCTTGTTCATTTATATCTTCTGCCTAAATCTTGCTCGAGCTATTTGAACTAGTCACGGAGGTACCATGACCGTGTCATTAATGCACCAATGGCATGACAATATCTGTGGCGGTGTGATTGGTCCACGGCGTTCCCTTTTGAATGATGTCCTTTGATTATTATTAGCTTACATATGTATGTATACTCGTCACTGTACTTGTGTATATGGATATGACTTTGTTTTGCAGGGAGCGTATGGATGCATCATAGGTATTTTTTTCCGTTCAGTTCAGGTGAATGGTTGTGTGTGTGCTAGACACCCCATATCACATTTGGTACATCAAGGAATGCATACTTATTAAACTTTTATAAAAAGATAAAAATTAGGGCTTTTATTTTTAGAAAATTTCTGCACATTTTCTTTAATTAGTGTAATTTTTATAAAAATTTTAATACTTTATTTTTAAGAGTTTTATTATTATTATAGTTTTAAATTAGTTTAAATCTTAGAAAAATCATATATTTTAATCTAAAAAGCAAAAAAAGAAAAATGTTTTTTTCTTTTTTCTAAAATTTTCTTTTGTCCTATCTTAGGTTTAGAATTTTAATTTACATTTTTTAGGGATTAAAATTAGTTTACTTGCTTAATTGTCACATTTTATTTGGTTCCCGTATTTGTTTAATGGTTTAAATTGGTTTTATTTAGTAGATATAGATTATCAAAATATCTTTGCTTTATTTAAATTAGAATCCAAGCTTATACGAGGTTTCAATTTCACTAGTCGTTGGGGAAACGACCCGGGTGATCATACTTACCCGGTTTAATATACGTATTATATATATTTTTGAGAGTTAATTTTATCAAGGGTAACTTGGTAATTTTCTTAATAGCTCTTTTAAAGTATTATATTAGTATATATATTTTATGTGTGTAAAACTGCAATCAGTGTACATTTGATTATGTGACTATTTGATTATATCTGTTTAGGGTCTATTCATGTATCATGTTTAGACATTTATCTGAGCTCGTGGGCATTCCTTTGTTGTTCTTGATTCTTATTCATTCAATTCATATTTTGTATGGTATTTGTTTAGCAGGTTCTCATGGTTCGTTTCATTCATTCTTTTGTTTCTTTCTCTCATTATTATTATATCTGTTTACTGAGTGTTAGCTCAACCGCGTTTTCTTTTCCTGTGGCAGGTAATAAGCGGGAAGCTGGGATTTGAGTGTTGAGAGTAGGAAGCTCTTAGAGTACCGACCATTGATAGATTCCCTTGTTTGGATTTATGTTTAAGACTTATTTTGTTGGAAGATCTCTTTTCATTTAGTCTTTGTTGGAATTTAATACTTTTGGAAGTCATTTTGTTTCATGACTTAGTATTTTTATTTAATAAAGTCTTTTGCTTGCGTTTATATGTTTTGATATGACACCATAATATGAATCTTGGTCTCTTTATCAGAGAGGGATGTTACAATTATGGTATCAGAGCTGCCAAGTTGAGCCCTATAGAACCTAGGTTATGACCTGTAAGGATTGGGTAGACATTAGGTTTCCTTTTGATATGATCGCTTCCTTTCGTATTTTGATCTTAACTCGAGTATTTTCTTCGACCAAGGATCAGGCAGCTAACTCTTCAGATACCGTTTCGGGAACTCTCTTCTTGAATGGTTGTGCTGTTTTATCTTATTTGATACGGGTGCAGCACATTCTGTTGTTTCTGTTTTTTTGCTAAACACATTAGCATCTCCCCTACGCTACTTAATTATACCTTATCGATATCTACGCCTATGAAAAGTCTAGTGATCATTGACCACGAATATCATAACTGTCCGGTTCATTTTGATGATAAGATTCGTTTTGCTAATTTGCTTCCCTTAGAAATGAGTGACTTCGATATTAGTCTTGGTATGAATTGGTTGACCCTTAATTCATCTTTGGTAATCTAAATAACCCTGAATTCATTTACCTATTTCAATTTCGATTTCAATTTCAAGGACGAAATTTTCTTTTAGAGGGGAAGAGTTGTAAAACCCAAAAATTTGGTTTGCATTTTATTTTATCATTTTGAAATATAACCTAAGTTAAATAATAAGAATTTGACATTTAAAAAAAACCTTATGTTATAATTATTTGTGTATTATAAATACATAACATAAAGTAATTGTTTTAAAAAAAATAAAAAAAATAAAATATATATATTAAAATCCGCCCCTATATATTTAGAAATTATTTTGTTTTCTTTTTACAAATCCTATTCTAAGTAATAAGTGTAAAAAGATTAGACCAAATCTTTTGTAATCTTCTAAAAGGATAGAAATTTTTTGTCCCCCTCTCCTCTTCTATATAAAACGTGATCTCTTCTCTCTCCCTCATTATTCTCTCTCAAAAATTTATCCTCCAAAACTTGTGTAATCATTCTTAGAACTTGCAAGAAGAAGTTGGTAAATTCGGTAGAAGTATTAAAGCTTTGTGTTCTTGATTCCTTAGTGTGTTCTTGTCTCCATCTCTATTCCATATGTATTCTATGATTCTCTTGATTCATCTTTTATGTCCATGATTCATACAAAAGTTTTCTACATAAAATCATAAAGTGGTAAAAAGAAGAAAACATGTATTCATGATCTTGTTAATTTGTAAATGGTGTAATCTAATTATTATGGTTAAAATTATGTTTTGAAACCCTAGATAACCATCAATGATGTTTTAATAAAAACCTATAAGATTAGAAACCATAAGACATGTTTTTATGAAGATGATTGGTAAGAATTAGGGTTTATAAGTCTTTATGTTTCTAACCAGAATTTTGGGTCGTGTTGATAGGGGTATAACTTGGTGATAAAAATGCGTTTTGACATGATTCTTGAGCCTAAAGTTAAATTCAAAGAGTCTAGTTTCTGGAAAATCCAGGCTCATGTCAATTGGAGGTCGGGAAGGTCAATTTTTAGATTTTATAAGATTAAGTGTCGAATTTGGAATTTCTATCCGAAAAATTCAGTAGTAGTATTTGATTTTTAATTCTCAAACCGTAAGGAGTTAGCCTCTAAAATTTGATTTGATAAATCTTCATGATATTAGATACATCTATGATTTTTTCAGAATTTTCGGAGTTGTCTAAGTAGGGTTTTTACGCGTCAACTTTTCGAAGGTTCTGTCAGGTCACTTTAAGTGTCAGTTTTGGTAACAAGGGTTGTAAGGGTATTTAAACATAGAAATAAAATCCATCAAAATTCGTAGACATACTAGACACATGTGAGAACCTCTGTAATTTTTGGTATATTTTTAGGAGCTCGTTTAAATGGTCTTTAACATCGAAAAACTTTCTTAAAAATATTGGCAGATTCTAGAAAATTGGAAAACCCTAATTTAGTTACCTTAAGTGTTTTAAATGGTAAGATTAAGTAATAAACTTATTAAATAAGATGGATAATAATATGTAATCATGGATTTATGTACATTCGGTGAAGAGGTTTTGATCTTTTGTCTTCGTGTTCGTTCTCTCCGTTGCTTGTTTGTTAAGGTATAGATATTCCGTTCTTTTAGTAAGGACACCTCATGACTTGTGTCTCATTTGTTTCAGCTACTTTGATTCGTTTGATATTCCGTCTGATTTGCTATCCGTACTCATGACTCATTGATATTCGTTGATATTTTGTTTGATTTGATATTCGCATTCATGATTCCTTTTATCCCTGTTTGAATATTTCGTATGATATTAGATCCATTATCTTGATTGGATTATTGGTAACTTGTTCAGTTGTATCTTTTACTTAAATCTTTGCCCGAGCTATTTGAACTAGTTATGGAGGTACCATGACTATGTCATTGATGCACCAATGGCATGACACTATCTGTGGCGGTGTGATTGGTCCACGACGTTCCCTTTTGAATGATGGCCTTTGATTATTATTAGCTTACATATGTATGTATACTCGTTATTGTACTTGTGTATATGGATATGAGTTTGTTTTGCATGGAGCGTATGGATGCATCCTAGGTACTTTGTTCCGTTCAGTTCAGGTGAATGGTTATGTGTGTGCAATACACCTCATATCACATTTGATACATTAAGGAATGCATACATGTGTACATTTGATTATGTGACTATTTGATTATTTCTGTTTAGGGTCTATTCATGTATCATGTTTAGACATTTGTTGAGCTCGTGAGCACTCCTTTGTTATCCTTAATTCTTAATTATCGCTTTATATTTCGTATGACATTTGTTTAGCAGGTTCTCATGATCCATTTCATTCATTCTTTTATCTTATTACCGTTGTTGTCATTATATTTGTTCACTGAGCGTTAGCTCAGCCGTATTTTCTTTTCTTGCGGCAGGTACTAAGCGGGAAGCTGGGATATGAGTGATGAGAGTAGGAAGCTTCTAGATGACCAACCCTTATTAGTTTCCCCATTGTTTTGGATTTATGTTTAAAACCCTTTCGTTTGAAGATTTCTTCTATTTAGACTTTGTTGGAATTTAATACTTTTGGAAGTCATTTTGTTATATGGCTTAGCATTTTTATTTAATAAAGTCTTCCGCTTGCGTTTATATGTTCTAATATGACACCATAACGTAACTCTTAGTCTCTTTATCGGAGCGGGATGTTACAATTATGGTATCAGAGCTACCAGGTTACGCCCTGAGAACCTAGGTTATGACCTGTGAGGATTGAGTAGACATTAGGTTTCCTTTTGATATGATCGCTTCCTTTCGTATTTTGATCTTAACTCTAAATTGTCTCCGCTGTTTCATTCGTTGCTAAGGGGCAAGTATTTTCTTTGACCAAGGATGAGGCAACTAACTCTTCAGGTACCATTTCGGGAACTCTCTTCTTGAATGGTCGTGCTGTTTTGTCTTATTTGATGCGGGTGCAACACATTCTGTGGTTTCTATTTCATTTACTAAACACATTAGCATCTTCCCTACACAACTTAATTATACCTTATCAATATCTAAGCCTACGAAAAGTCTGACCACGAATATCAGAACTGTCCGCTTCATTTTGATGATAAGATTCGTTTTGCTAATTTGTTCCCCCTAGAAATGAGTGACTTCGATATTAGTCTTGGTATGAATTGGTTGACTGTTCATCGCGCTTCTATCGTTTGTCATACCAATTGTGTCATCTTTGGTAATCTGAATAACCCTGAATTCATCTACCTATTTCAATTTCGATTTCAATTTCGAGGACGCAATTTTCTTTTTAGAGGGGAAGAGTTGTAAAACCCAAAAATTTGGTTTACATTTTTATTTCATCATTTTGAATATAACCTAAGTTTGAATAATAAGTATTTAACATTAAAACCTTGGGTTATAATCATTTGTGTATTATAAATACATAACATAAGGTAATTGTTTTAATAAAAATAAGAAGAAATAATATATATATATATATATATATATATATATATATATATATATATATATATATTGAAATCTGGCCCCCCTATATATTTAGAAACTATTTTGTTTTCTTTTTACAAATCATATTCAAAGTAATAAGTGTAAAGAGATTAGACCAAATCTTTTGTAATCTTCTAAAAGGATAGAAAAATTCTTGTCCCCCTCTCCTCTCCTATATAAAACGTGATCTCTTCCCTCTCCTTCATCATTCTCTCAAAAAATTCTATTCCAAAAAGCTTGGTTCATCCTTATAACTTGCAAGAAGCAGAAGGTGTTGGTGAATTCGGTTGATTGTTCAAGCCTTGGTGTTTGTGTGTGGTTTATTGCTCTCATTCCATTGGTGTTCTTGTTCTTGTAATCCTCCATCATTCCATAGGTATTCTATGTCCTCTTTGATTCATTTTTTGTGTTCCATGATTCATACATGAGTTTTACATAAAATCATAAAGTGATAAAAAAAGGGAAAACATGTGTTAATGATCTCGTTAATTTGTATAAGGTTTAATCTAATTAATATAGCATAAAAACATGTTATGAAACCCTAGATAATCATTAATGACATTTTAAAGAAAAACTACAAGATTAGAAACCCTAGGTCATGTTTTGATGAAAAGGATTGGTAAGAATAAGGGTTTATATGTCTTTACGTTTTTGTCAGAATTTTAGGTCGTGTTGACCAGGGTATAACTTGATGATAGAAATGAGTTTTGACATGATTCTTGAGCCTAAAGTTAAATTCAAGGAGTCTAGTTTCTGGAAAAGTCGAGTTTATATTTTTTGAAGGTCGGGAAGGTTGGTTTTTAGCTTTTATAATATTAAGTGTCAAAACTGCAGATTCTGTCTGAAAATTTCAATTATAGTGTTTGATTTTTAATTCGAAAACCGTAAGGAGATAAACTCTAAAATTCGATCTGGTAAAACTACATGATATTAGCTACATCCCTGATTTTTTTTAGTTGTCTATGTAGGGTAATTACGCGAAACTTTTCAAAGGTTCTGTCGGGTCACTTTCGGGGTCAGTTTTGGTAACAAGGGTTGTAAGGGTATTTTAAACATGAAAATAAAATCCACCAAAATTCATAGACATACTAGACACATGTAGGAACCTCTGTAATTTTTGGTATATTTTTAGGAGCTCGTTTAATGGGTCTTTAACATCAGGAAACTTACTTTAAAATATTGGCAGATTCTAGAAATTTGGAAAACCCTAATTTAGTTACCTTAAGTGTTTTAAATGGTAAGATTAAGTAATAAACTTAAGAAATAAGATAGATAATAATATGTAATCATGGATTCCTGTAGATCCGGTGAAGAGGTTTTGATCTTTTGTCTTCGTGTTCGCTCTCTTCGTTGCTTGTTTGTTAAGGTACATATATTTCATCCTTTTAGTAAAGACACCTCATGACTTGATTCTCATTTGTTTTAAATACTTTGATTCGTTTGATATTCCGTCTGATTTGCTATCCGTACTCATGACTCATTGATATTCGTTGATATTTTGTTTGATTTGATATTCGCATTCATGATTCCTTTGATCCTTGTTTGAATATTTCGTATGATATTAGATTCATTATCTTGATTGGATTATTGGTAACTTGTTTAGTTGTATCTTTTTCTTAAATCTTTGCCCGAGCTATTTGAACTAGTTATGGAGGTACCATGACCATGTCATTGATGCACCAATGGCATGACACTATTTGTGGCGGTGTGATTGGTCCATGGCGTTCCATTTTGAATGATGGCCTTTGATTACTATTAGCTTACATATGTATGTATACTCGGTATTATACTTGTGTATATGGATATGACTTTGTTTTGCAGGGAGCGTATGGATGCATCCTAGGTACTTTGTTCCATTCAGTTCAGGTGAATGGTTGTGTGTGTGCAATACACCCCATATCACATTTGGTACATCAGGGAATGCATACATGTGTACATTTGATTATGTGACTATTTGTTTATTTCTATTGGGGTCTATTCATGTATCATGTTTAGACATTTGTTAAGCTCGTGGGCACTCCTTTGTTATCCTTAATTCTTAATTATCGCTTTATATTTCGTATGACATTTGTTTAGCAGGTTCTCGTGATTCATTTCGTTCATTCTTTTATCTTATTACCGTTGTTGTCATTATATCTGTTCACTGAGCGTTAGCTCAGCCGCATTTTCTTTTTTTGCGGCAGGTACTAAGCGGGAAGCTCGGATATGAGTGATGAGAGTAGGAAGCTTCTAAAGGACCAACCCTTATTAGTTTCCCCATTGTTTTGGATTTATGTTTAAAACCCTTTCGTTTGAAGATTTCTTCTATTTAGACTTTGTTGGAATTTAATACTTTTGAAAGTCATTTTGTTATATGACTTAGCATTTTTATTTAATAAAGTCTTCCGCTTGCATTTATATGTTCTGATATGACATCATAACCTAACTCTTGGTCTTTTTATCGGAGCAGGATGTTACACCATGTTTACAACATTTTCAAGTATAAGTGATCTTACTACAGATAAGGTTAATTCCCCATGGGAAATAATCAAACCCTAGTACCGACTACGACATACTCAAAATATTGTTTAAAATGATTTAATTAAATTTTGTGTATTCTTGTGTTGTTCCGTCGCGGGTTCCCTTGCGAAAACCACTAAATCCCTGTGTTATAAAACGTTTGCAAGAAAATTACAAATTTACGAATGTAGTTCATGATTTAGCAAAGTGTACATATCGATATATGATACAATAAGCATTTTAATCATGTACTTTTAGTCCATATTAATTTTGAAAATCGTTTTTGCATAATTATATAAAAAACGCCACTATATTAAACATGAAAAACATATTTACCAAATTTTAATCATACTAAACAAGAATTATGTACGCAATTAAAGCATTTATTCAACAAAATCTTCCCTACTTTTGCAATTAATCAAATAATTCACATAAGATTCTCATGCATACTAAACCACACGCATGCATCATCCCCTATATAAAACAAGCTTTCCCTAAGCTTGATCTCCTTCCCAAAACTCTATAAAAATGACACATGGCATTCTTTTTCATGAGGACGAAATTTTCTTTTTAGAGGGGAAGAGTTGTAAAACTCAAAAATTTGGTTTACATTTTTATTTCATCATTTTGAATATAACCTAAGTTTGAATAATAAGTATTTAACATTAAAACATTGGGTTATAATTCATTGTTGTATTATATATTACTAAACATAAGGAGTAATAGTTTTATAAAATAAGAGTAATAATATATATATATATTATATAATATTAATATTTATATATATTATTATATATATTTGAAATTGGACCCCCTAAAAAATAAAAATATTTTGAAACTTTTTGTTTTCTTTTACAAATCCTATTCTAAGGTAATAAGTGTAAAGAGATTAGACCAAATCTTTTGTAATCTTCTAAAAGGATAGAAAAATTCTTGTCCCCCTCTCCTTCCCTATATAAAACGTGATCTCTTCCATTTCCTTCATCATTCTCTTAAAAAATTCTATTCCAAAAAGCTTGTGTTCATCCTTATAACTTGCAAGAAGCAGAAGGTGTTGGTGGATTCGGTTGATTGTTCAAGCCTTGGTGTTTGTGTGTGGTTTATTGCTCTCATTCCATTGGTGTTCTTATTCTTGTAATCCTCCATCATTCCATAGGTATTCTATATCCTCTTTGATTCAATTTTTGTGTTCCATGATTCATACATGAGTTTTACATAAAATCATAAAGTGGTAAAAAAGGGAAAACATGTGTTAATGATCTCGTTAATTTGTATAAGATTTAATCTAATTAATATGGCATAAAAACATGTTATGAAACCCTAGATAATCATTAATGACATTTAAGACAAACACTAAGATTAGAACCACTTGGTCATGTTTTGATGAAAAGGTGGTAGAATAAGGGTTTATATGTCTTTAACGTTTTTGTAGACTTTTAGGTCCGTGTTGAACCAGGGTATACTTGATGATAGAATGGCAGTTTTGGACATGATTATTGAGCTAAAGTTAAATTCAAGGAGTCTAGTTTCTGGAAAAGTCGAGTTTATATTTTTTGAAGGTCGGGAAGGTTGGTTTTTAGCTTTTATAATATTAAGTGTCAAAACTGCAGATTCTGTCTGAAAATTTCAATTATAGTGTTTGATTTTTAATTCGAAAACCGTAAGGAGATAAACTCTAAAATTCGATCTGGTAAAACTACATGATATTAGCTACATCCCTGATTTTTTTTAGTTGTCTATGTAGGGTAATTACGCGAAACTTTTCAAAGTTCAGTCGGTCACTTTAGGGGTCGTTTGGTATACATGGGTTGTAAGAGTCTTTTAATATCATTGAAATAATAATAACACAAATTCATAGACTATACTAGACACATGTAGGAACCTCTGTAATTTTTGGTATATTTTTAGGAGCTCGTTTAATGGGTCTTTAACATCAGGAAACTTACTTTAAAATATTGGCAGATTCTAGAAATTTGGAAAACCCTAATTTAGTTACCTTAAGTGTTTTAAATGGTAAGTATTAATGCTATATATATACTTATGAATTAATATAGATGTAATATGTAATAATGGGATTCCTGTCAGATCCCGGTGAATGGTTTGACTATTTTGTATTTGTGTTTTTTCTGTTTTTTTCTTTTTTTTTTTTACGTTTTTTCTTGTTCTCTCCGTTGCTTGTTTGTTAAGGTACTGACATTCCATCCTTTTAGTAAGGACACCCCATGACTTGATTCTCATTTGTTTTAACTACTATGATTCGTTTGATATTCTGTCTGATTTGCTATCCATACTCATGACTCATTGATATTCATTAATATTCTGTTTGATTTGATATTCGCATTCATGATTCCTTTGATCCTTGTTTGAATATTTCGTATGATATTAGATCCATTATCTCGATTGGATTATTGGTAACTTGTTCAGTTGTATCTTTTGCTTAAATCTTTGCCCGGGCTATTTGAACATTGTTTATGGACAGTACCTTGACCATGTTATGTGCCACCAATGGCATGACACTATCTGTGGCGGTGTGATTGGTCCACGGCGTTCCCTTTTGAATGATGGCCTTTGATTACTATTAGCTTACATATGTGTGTATACTCGTCATTGTACTTGTGTATATGGATATGACTTTGTTTTGCAGGGAGCGTATGGATGCATCATAGGTACTTTGTTCCGTTCAGTTCAGGTGAATGGTTGTGTGTGTGCAATACACCCCATATCACATTTGGTACATCAGGGAATGCATACATGTGTACATTTGATTATGTGACTATTTGTTTATTTATGTTAGGATCTATTCATGTATCATGTTTAGACATTTGTTAAGCTCGTGGGCACTCCTTTGTTATCCTTAATTCTTAATTATCGCTTTATATTTCGTATGACATTTGTTTAGCAGGTTCTCGTGATCTGTTTCGTTCATTCTTTTATCTTATTACCGTTATTGTCATTATATATGTTCACTGAGCGTTAGCTCAGCCGCATTTTCTTTTTCTGCGGCAGGTACTAAGCGGGAAGTTGGGATATGAGTGATGAGAGTAGGAAGCTTCTAGAGGACCAACCCTTATTAGTTTCCCAATTGTTTTGAATTTATGTTTAAAACCCTTTCGTTTGAAGATTTCTTCTATTTAGACTTTGTTAGAATTTAATACTTTTGAAAGTCATTTTGTTATATGACTTAGCATTTTTATTTAATAAAGTCTTCCGCTTGCGTTTATATGTTCTGATATGACACCATAACGTAACTCTTGGTCTCTTTATCGGAGCGGGATGTTACACCATGTTTACAACATTTTCAAGTATAAGTGATCTTACTACAGATAAGATTAATTCCCCATGGGAAATAATCAAACCCTAGTTCTGACTACGACATACTCAAAATATTGTTTAAAACGATTTATTTAAATTTTGTGTATTCTTGTGTTGTTTAGTCGCGGGTTCCCTTGCGGAAACCACTAAATCCCTGCGTTATAGAACGTTTGCAAGAAAATTACAAATTTACGAATGTAGTCCATGATTTAGCAAAGTGTACATATCGTTATATGATTCAATAAGATTTTTATTAGGGGTGGTGTGTGTGTGTGTCCGGGGTGTTTGCGGGGGTTCCCCCTGCTCGCTATGTGGGGGCTCGCGCGTTGTAGAGAGAGGGGGGGGGTGTGTTTTGGCGCTAGGTGTTCTATTCCGCAATCGGACAGATGTGTGTGTAGAGGTGGAGATATAGATGGATCGGGGGGGGGAAGTGTAGGCGCAAGCTTGTGTTGGGGAGGGTGTGACGGGGGATAAGGAATGGAGGTGGGTGAGTGGGGGGGGGTTGCTGGGGGGGGGGTGGGTTTGGAGGGTTGTTCGTGGTATGGGGGGGGGTGTAGGGGGATGGAGTTGGGGGATGGTGGAGTATGGGTGGGGGAGGTGGGGGGGAAGGATGAGGGGATGGAGGGGTATGGGGTCTTCTGGGGGTGGCGGGTGATCACGGGGGGTAAGAGGGGAGGTGGGAGGGGGGGGTTAGCGGGGCTGATGGAGAGGGGTGGTGATGGGGGGGGGGGAGTGGAGAGGGGTGGGTGGGGGGAGGGGGGGCGGGTGTGTGGGGGGGGTTGAGCGGCTGTTGTACGGAACTGGGGTAGGGGGCGACGTAGGAACGGCGTGGAGGAGTTTTGGGGGGGGAAAGGGGTGTAGCGTGGGTGAAGGGGGTTGGGGAGTGGTTGGTGGGGTGGGGAGACGTGGGAGTGGGGGGGGGGTGGGGGGGGGATGGGGGGGGTGGGGGGGGGGTGTGTGGTCGATGGGTGGTGGGAGAGGTGGGAGGTGGGGCGGGAGGTGGGGGGGGGGGTGCGGGGGGGGGTGTTGGGGGTGGGGGTGGGCAGGGGGGGGGGTGTGGGAGACGGGGAGACGAGAGGGGGGGGGGTGGGGGGTGTGGCCGGTGGGGGTAGTGGGGGGGGAGTAGGGGAAGGGGAGCAAGGGAAAGGGGGGAGGTGTGGGGGGGGGGGTGAGGAAGGGTTGGGGGGGGGACGGGAAGTGAAGTGAGTGAGGAGGGAGTGGGGAAAGGGATGGGCAATGTGGGCAGAGGCAGTGTCGGGAGTCAATAGTTGCTGTAGAAAGGAAAAGTATTTTCTATTGGTAGAAGTGGGAGAATAGAATTAGGTTGGGGGGGGATTTGTTGTTTTGTTAAATGTGTTGTCAAATAGGGGAGGGTGGTGGTAAGATGAAAAGAGTTATAGGTAAAAAGTTCAAAGATAAAAAGAATCTTAAAGTGTTGATGATTAAGTTAAGGATGTATGGAGGAGAGGTGAGGGGTTTGTGATTTATCTTCATAGTAGGTGGGAATGGATAGTGGTTAATGAGGTTAGTGTTCAAGATGGGGAGGAGGTATTGGTGAACAGATTAGAAAGTAGAAAGAAAGAACTGGGTCGTAACAGGAGATGGTTAAGTAGTCATATGAGTTTAGAATAAATGTGCAATAGTAGCCAATATATTTTGGTTAATGTTTATTATATATTGTTTGTTTATGTTTGGTTTTTTTTTTTTTTTTTGGTTGTTTTTGTATTATTTGTTTTTTATTGTTTTTTTGTGGTTTTGTTTGGTTTTTGTTTTTTTTTTTTTTTTTTTGTGTATATTTTGGGAGTTTTTTTATTCATTGTTGTTTATTGTGTTAGGTTGTGGGGGTGTGTTGTGGGGATGGGGGGGGGGGGTGGGGGAGGAGTAGGGGGTTGGGGAACGCTGTGGGTGCTCTGGGTTTGGCTTCTTTTTTAATGGATTGGGTGTGTGCGGGGTTACTAGTGATGTTTCGGGTTTTTCTTTGTTTTTGTTTTTGTTAGATGGTGTTGTTGGGATTATTGGTGGAGGTTGGTTTCATTATTTGGTGGTGTGGGTTTTGTATTGGGTTTGGGGTGTGGGTATATTTAGGGAGGTAAAGCAATTTTATAGGCGATGTTAGCTAACATAAAAGCTGTGGTCCATGTAGCTGTTTACAAGGAGGTCTTGTTTACTAGTGTCGTGACAATATTCACTTACGCAATTGCAGCACAAGGAGCACCCGTAAGTAAGCACAAGCAGCGTCCCAGTCGCCTCCGCCATTGCCTGTTAAGGTTTGGTTAATGTCGTGGAGATAGTAGTATGGAGAGAAGTGAGGGGAAGGTGGGGAGCGCTCGATTGTACAGTGTGAGGGTGACTCGTGTTAAATTCCAGTATGTCGCTTTTTGAGTTTCAGTAAAAATAGGGAAAGAACAAGGGCGGTGTATAAGTCATTTTTGGTTTTTAGGGAAGTGGGTTTAGGTGCTACTGAGTGAAAGAATTGATAGGCTGTGGCTCCTCGCCGGGTAGGATTTAGTGTCGACGTTGGGTGTTTGCGATATGAGTTTATCACGTCAAGGGTTTATAATCCAAGCTCGTACTGAATTCTACATTCCCGCCCCTCCAACTCACCCACGATATATAATACCAACAAGCTCAAATGACCCTGCCCCTCCCAAATGTAATATGATACATGTAAAAATAGTTTTCCACTAAGCTTGATCTCATTCACGTGCCTAGATAGACCAATCTGACCTGACTCTAAAATCCTCAATGAAATATCACTCCGCGCCATTTGCCCTTTGGCCTTCTTTTTCATCCAACGTCCCTTATTCAGTTTACCCTTTAAACAATACTTTGTCAACAAAATAACAATACACTTGTCATGCAAATATGGGTGATGAAAATGATGAAAGAGAAAAAGCATACAAAATTATTAGTCCAACTCACATGCCATGTCATTGTGTGGATAATTTTTTGTAAACTTTTTATGGATGTAGCATTTTCTCATTACCAATCCCTTCACCCAAAACCTCCCCCAAATCTGCGTAACAAAAATATTCTTTCATCTACCCATGGCCCAAAACGATCTATCCAAAACCATTTAGATCAAATATTCAATTTTGATAAATAAATTAAACAAAAACCAAGATTCAATCCCTATCAAAGACATTTAATGGAATTTGATTTTTAGGGTTTTTTGAATTGGGTTTTTTCCTTTTCGAATTGATTGTTGTTATGTAGTTACATGC
>BQNB010106108.1:0-23461 GCA_026074375.1 Tanacetum coccineum | reverse complement strand
TTTTTTTCTCTCATCTCTCTCTTCTCTCTCTCTAAACTAATCATCTCTCTTTCTCCTTTCTTGTTTCGATTCGTGTTATGAAGTGAAGTAAATCGACATCCTACATACTCCGTAATGGCAAAGATCCATCTATCTGGATCGTCCCCTGAAAACTTTAGAACATTCAAACGCATCGACTGTGGTGACTGCTCGCCACCTCCCTGCCGATTCTGAAGAAGACCTATAACTCGGTACGCAATGCGTCCAACTGAAGCCGAAAAGCCTACTCTCAATGAAAGGAACAATTGATACGACCCGATTAGGGGTTATATCGGGATAAGGCACCACTTTTAGCGTGTGCGAGCTCCATAAGAAAATAGAGAGAAGAATGAGAGAATTTTGATCTTTAACTTGATTGATTGAATATAAACTAAAAAGTACAAAGAGTATTTATAAGACAAAAGTAGGGTAAAACCCTAATAGCTAAATGGGCCATGGGCCTTTATGGCTATTATGACTTTTAACCTTTGACCTTTGACTTTTGACTTGACTATAGGATAAACATTGACTTTTGACACTTTCCTAATACGACTCACACATATCCTAAACACATATCCTGGACAATAGATAAGTATGATGGTTATCCCAACCCACTACGAACCGCCTTCCGTTGTCGCGACTAATAACATTTTTCCTTTTCCGCCTTCCGCTATCTTGGACATAACACTTCACTATTTTCCTTCTTCCGACTTCCGCTGCCCAGGGCGTAACATTCCTCACTCCTTCAAAATTTACCTTGTCCTCAAGGTGATATGGAGAATATGCCGAATGTGAGTTCCCACCTTCTGGTAACTTTGTTGCACTAAGTACCTTTTCCACACTTCCCTTATCTTCGAAAAATTCGGCAAACTTGTCACGAACCTGCATACCTTCCACGTTACTCTCATCAATATCGAAAACATCTTCTATCACGCTACTAACCTCATCAACAGGCCCTGCAAAGACGACTCTAAGCGGTGCAACATTTAATGCTCTCACACATTCAACTGCCTTTTCTTGGATCTTAAAATTAGGGTCTTCACTTCGTAAAGATAGAATGGTATCTTCACTAGCATCTAAGGACCCTCTAACCACAGGTGAAACTTTTTCAATTGGCAATGATAGAGTGGTATCTGCTTTCTCTTTAATGTTATGCTCTTTCTCTACAATTGCCTTAAAATGAGCCTTAGTGATACGGGCTAAGGAGAACGCATCGCCCAACGTGGTTGGTCTCGACACCAACAACTCGTGTTGCAGGTTGAGTTTGAGTCTCAAGATATAAAAAGAGATGAGTAAGGAGTCCGGTATATCCGTAACCCTATTCATTAACTTTTTAAACTCCCATTGATAATCTTCCACGGTACCAAGTTGTAACAATTTCGACAAAGCCCCTTGTGGATCTTCGTACTTTGATGGTCCAAAGCGGCTTTTGACACTTTCCACAAACCTATCCTAAGTGGTAATCAAACCATTCTGTGACATCCACTGAAACCACTCCACCGCCACGCCTTCCAAATTAAAACCCACAATCCACAAACGCTGATTAGCGTTGTGTTAAGCAATGAAAAGTACTCCATGATGGCAAGAATCCATATATCCAGATCGTCCCCTGAAAACTTCAGAACATCCAAACGCATCGACTGTGGTAACAACAGTCCCTGATCGCCGCCACCTCCCTACCGATTTTGAAAAAGACCTCGAGTTGCCTGTAACTCGGCACGTAATGTGTCCAACTAAAGCTGAAAAGCCTCAGCTTGTTGCCGTGCCAGCTTTTCAGCCGCATCTTGATGATCTTTAAGCAATAAACAAACCGTGTTTTCATCCATGAGTGCAATGAAAGAACAGTAAAAAAATTTACTAATGAATATTACCGATGAATAGTTGCGATGAACATTACCGGTGAATAGTGTAGATGAATAGTGTCAATGAACAGTAATTTTTTTTGCTTGGAACCCTAATTCAGTAGCACTATCAACGAGGACTCTCAATGAAAGCACCAATTGATACGACCCTGTTAGGGGTTTTATCGTGATAGGGCGCCACTTCAAGCGTATGCTAACTCCATCAGAAGTGAGAAGAGAAGATTAGAGAATTATTTATCTTAAACTTGATTGATTGATTATAAACTAAAGAGTACAGGAGTATTTATAAGACAAAGTAGGATAAAACCGTAATAGCTAAATGGGCCATGGGCTCAGGCCCAGGCGTATCAGAGATTTCAACGAGAAATTTCTTACTGAGTAAGCGCTTAATGTATATATTGATACCGCTAAACAAAAACTATTTGAACTTGAAATCACAGTGAATGTCATTTTATTAAAGAAAAAAAAATTCATTTGACAATAGTGTCATGAACAAAACTTCGAATAAAAAATAAAAAAGTGAGAGGGTTTAAATGTAACTCTTACTTCTAACTATTAAAAGGGTTTTGCAAGACAAGCTACCAAGCCAAAATATTTTGTCTAATGGGTGCTTTCAGTGATTTAATTATGTAATTTAATTAAAGGGCAGCATCTGGAGTTAATGCTGCATTTAATGTCTTTAACCTCCGACCGGGTCGACCCGCTGAATACATAGCCGGAACCCACCGAAACTCGACTGTTGACTCGGGTCCAACCCGAGTTAATTTTTTTTAACCCGCACCACCGTCCGACTTTTCATATACAAATGATGTGCGTGATGATCTCCTACAGATACACCACTACCTCTGATGTGTGCTAAAACACACATCGTTTATACCCCGTAAAACACTACTAATCAAACTAAAAATGCTAAAATATGGATAATTATCTTGCAAATATGTTTGTTTGGTATTTTTATGTCTTGCAGGTAAAAATGATTAAAAACGGAGTAAAAACGGGTATTTACGGGTTCATCGCGATCAAGAGTGCCTATTATTCAAAATCAAGACAAAGTCATGAAAAGTCCCCGGCAACGGCGCCAAAAACTGATTGATTCAGTATATATAAGTAGTTCCCGTAGGATGTGAAAATTGCTTGAGGACAAACAATAATCAATCTTTCCGGAGTCGAAGTCCCAACGAGGTTTGAATTGAACAAATCACGATTATGCTTTCAAAGAATAATGCTTGATTATCTTTTAAGGCTTTTGATTTTAAAAACTATTTTTTTATACTAAGGATATTATACTAAAATTATACTTAAACAATTAAGCTAAGAGAATTATGCTAAAATGATCTAAAAGATTATAAAGATGCAAATGCTTGCTAAGTGATGTGAAAAGTTCATTAAGTGTGAATTAAGGTTTATTAACGAATTAACGTCCTTAGAAAAGATAGTTATCTCACAACGTTGGCTTATATTGACAAAAATCTCTTAAAAAGATATTAATTACTAGATATGTAGTTTAACTATTTTTTTCGGATTTTGCCCTTAAAAATATTTAAACCACAAATCTAAATAATCCAAAATTATTAATCAATTAAACCTTTTTCAAATCCACGCTTAATTCACAATTCAAAATTTCACTTAACAAGCATTAATTAAACTACTCGCTACTCACAATGATCAAATAAGCAAAGCAAAATATTTTTAATCTAAGCTACACTATTGTATTGAAAAAAAGATAGAAATTAGAACCGAATTGAAGACCCGCAATTAAACGAATACCACCTGATATATTTAGCTAAAACAAATAATCAAATTCGGTCTAGCTAAATAAACCCTTAAGCTCCGCGCCTCATGAGTTGACCGGTACCAAAAAGTCAAACAAATCACAAAATGTTAACAGTATGTATAATATGAATCCCATATTTCAGTTCTGTATGAATCTCGCAAGCCCAAACCACGAATGACCCAATTTCAAGCCCAATTTCGATTGAGGTCCAAAGTCTAATTCTACAAATCAAATGCAGTCCAGTTTCTTTATTTAAACGGCCCAATCACCAACTACAAGGCCCAAACTTAATTTTGCAAACCAAAAGCTTAACTGCTTATGACGAGAAGTAATTTAACTCATAAAATAAGCAAATCTAATAAATGTCACGCGGGTGACCCGGGTTCGATCCCTAGCAACGGCGCCATTTTGATAAACGTAAAACGCGTGTCGTAATAATATATAGTATATCCCGTTAGATAAGAAAATTACTTTAGGAAAAGTAATAGTCTATCTTTCGAGTGTCGTTTCACGACGAGAGATAAATTGAAATCCGTGATTATGTTTTGAAGACAAATGCTTGATTATCTTTTAATGATTTTTGGTTTTAGAAATTAAACTACTTTTTAGACAACTATATTTAATACTAAAAATTATACTAATATTAAACTAAAATTATACTAAACAATTAAGCTACGAGAACTATGCTAAAATGATCTAAAAGATTATTAAAATGCAAATGCTTGCTAAGTGATGTGAAAAGTTCATTAAGTGTGAATTTAGGTTTATTACGAATTAACGTCCTTAGACAAGATAGTTATTTCAAACTCGTTGGTGTATATTGACAAAATCTCTATAATGAGATCTGGATTACTAGATGTGTAGTTTAACTATTTTTTTGGATTTTGCCCTTGAAAATATTTAAACCACAAATCTAAATAATCCAAAATTATTAATCAATTAAACCTTTTTCTAATCCACACTTAAATCTCAAATCACAATTTCACTTAACAAGCATTACTTAAACTATTCGCTACTCATAACGATCAAATAAGCAAAGCAAAACATTTTTAATCTAAGCTACACTATTGTATTGAAAAATGATAGAAAATGAAACCAAATTAAAGACCCGTAAATAAACGAATACCACCTGATTTATTTAGCTAAAACAAATAATCAAATTCGGTCTAGCTAAATAAACCCTTAAGCTCCGCGCCTCGTGAGTTGACCGGTACCAAAAAGTCAAAATACACAAAATAAATCAAATGTGTTAAACAGTAAACAAAATATATTCATATTTTCACTTTCTGTACTACACTCGTAAGCCCAAACTAAACTTAAAGAAAATAGGCCAGATTTAATAAACCAAACGTGACCTAGTCAAACATTCAAATGGCCCAAGTTCTAATTAAACAGCCCAATCACCAACTACAAGGCCCAAACTTAATTTTGCAAACCAAAAGCTTAACTGCTTATGACGAGAAGTAATTTAACTCATAAAATAAGCAAATCTAAAGCCAGAACCAGTAAGCAAAATCGGATAAGCACACACTAATAAACTTTGACACAGAAATAAGCCACAATGCACAATTAAAAGCTTAAACTAAAATTTATAAAACCTCTAGAATCGAATAAGCTCAAAATAAGTTGCAAATGACGAATATCATATAAGAGTTTAATAAGCAAACTAGATTAAGCAGATAGCATAACAAGATAAACACTTCTAAAAATCCTAATAAGCTCAAGGACGAATTAAGCAAGATAACATGACAACAAAGCTAAGGAACAATAAACTAAACGAGATCCACAACTAAAAATGCATAATAAGCCTTAAACCTAAACAACATAAGTACTAAACTAGTCAAATAAGCAAACAAAACAAGTAGCAAAGAACTAGAATAAGCAATAAGCATTAAAACTACTAAAATGATGAATCGAATAAGCAAATAAGCTCACAAAATATCGATCTAGCAATATAAGCTCATTCTAAACCAAATACGCTATTTAGAAGCTTATCTAAACAGAAAATAAGAACTTCTAATAAAACAAAAACAAATTAAGCAAAAAAATAAGCTAAATTCAAGCTTATTGTAGCTTATTATTTTGAAAAGTGCTTAAAAATGATTTAGAATGAGTCGAATTAGTTTGGAAAGATTTTAGGAGTCATTATCTAAGTCGTTAAGAACTTTTGACAATAATAAGCTACGAAAATAAGAACGAAAAATCAGCTTATTGAATAAGCCACACGAAAAGCAAAATTACCGAGAGGTTAAGTGAACAAAAAGCAACATGAGATCATCGACAAACTTTAAACCATTTTGATCCTATTAAGTTGGCGAAATAAGCTAGGTACAATAAGCAAAAAAAGTAAAATAAGCTATTACAAAACTAAAATAAGTTAAAAATACAAAACTAAGACTAAGAAAAATAAAGGCATGGGTCAGAAAAATTAAGGGTTGCATGTTTTCATTTATAGCCAAATGAGGGGTTAGTTTTGCCAACTTCTCAAAGTCCACCGCCACAATAATGAGCCAATCATTGGCAAGCAATCATGAGCACACGAATTATGATACTGAGCCTCCATTGATCTTGTGCCCCGTGTGTTTTAGAGCAGCTTACCTCGTACGCTTTCAATGCTAGCCATATGATCTCATTTACGCAGAGATACAAATTCATTTGAGTAATACTTCTTTCTTCCTGCCACGCGTCGGTTTCCAATTTGCCACAAACCTTTAGTGCGTAGTCACGTGATAAGGGGACAATTTATTTCGTTGCATGTGATGGTGATGTCACCTGACGTCACCTTTTCCTTTATACCAGATTTTAGAACTTAGATCATGGGCTTATATTTGGGCCATTTGATATTCTTGTGGGCTTAGATACAAATGGGCTGGCCCGGCCCATAGAATAGGTTACCGGACCGTTGGACTCGTTTTTCTGTGCCCTTTCCAATGGCATGCTCGGGGACTTTTCATGACTTTGTCTTGATTTTTAATAATAGGCACTCTTGATCACGACGAACCTGTAAATTCCTGTTTTTGCTCCGTTTTCAATCATTTTACATGCAAGACATAAAAATACCAAACAAACAAATTTGCAAGATAATTATCCATATTTTAGCATTTTTAGTCCGATTTGTAGTGCTTTACGGGGTATAAACAATGTGTGTTTTAGCACACATCCACATTTACTCAACTCTACAATAAAGAAACCCATCATTGTTCCATCATCATATCAACCCAAAAAGACCTACAAACCTAGGAAAACCATAAGGACCACTGAGATATCTCAGTCTAGTGGACCTATTAAATCTTGTTGTAGATGAGACTGTCTATAAGGAATGGGAAGACAGAATGGAAAGGGCTGCCACTACTGCTTCTAGCTTAGATGCAAAGCAAGACAATGGTAACAACAATAGGACCCAATCCATGGCAACACTTAATGAGTCAAATCCTTAGGGAACTGATTTAGGTAGTGGTCCCAGGTGCCAAGATACCATATTGGGGGGTGTAGATACTCAAACTAGGTTTGAGACTACATCTAAACAGTCTAATGATCCACCTCTCTCAAGAGGTTACACACTTGGAAGTGGGGAGGACAGTATGAAACTATTGGAATTAATGGAACTTTGTACAAAATTGTTAGATTTGGTGAGCAAAAAGAAAAGAAAGATGTTGTGAGTTAAAAAACAGAAATAGAGATGTGTGAATACAAACAAAAAAGAGTGATTTTGTGAGCAAAAATAATTGAGAGATAAAGTAAGAACAAAAACAGAAAGAGAGCTTGTGAGAATCAAGATTGGTGATGGAAATACTTTTTGGAACATAATTAAGGTTAAACCTGGTGTCTTAACAGTTAATACTGCTACGCATTACTTAGTACTACTGGGCATTAGTTAGTACTGTTAGTCTAAAACTTAGTACTGTTGGGATTACTTAGTACTGGTAGGCTAATATTAGTACTGCTGTGTTGCCATTAATACTGTTTGGGGCATAACAAAATTTTCTTAATTAATTAATAGCCGTTGAGATATTTCCGCCAACAACTTCGCTTATAGGGGTCTATAATTTCTATATTTCTTGATCTTTCTTTCTCATATAAGTTTTCTTCGAGAAAAAGATTCAATTTTATTAAGTCGGTTAAATCAAAACCCTAAGTGCTCTCCACATAATCTCAATTAACCTTGCCAAGCTTCACTCACTCTCAATTCTAACAAAATCTCTAACCTAATCAAAACTTCTCTTCATTTCAAATGGCGACTTTGGATTTACTGCGACATAGCACAACATGGTTGCCTACTTACAAAAGTCAGAAGGAAGTAAATGATTTCATCAAATAATTGATTTTCTCTCTACAAGTCACATTAAGTATGCCCTCACTGAAAGTCCAACTATCTATGTCTCTCTCATAGAACAGTTTTGGCAAACTGCTTCTGCAAGCACACCTGAGAATAGAGAGATGGAAATAACTACTACTATTGATGGGAAAGTCAAGGTTGTTTTTGAGGCCTCTATTAAAAGACATCTCAAGCTAGAAGATTCTGATGGTATTAGCACTTTAACTAATGCTGAAATTTTTGAGCAACTTGCTCTTATGGTTTATGTGTCCAACTCTAACATCTTAACTTTTCAAAAGTGACACTTTTCCCCTCAGTGGAAATTTTTAATTCATACAATCCTTCACTGCTTAAGTTCTAAGAAAACTGTTTGGGAACAGTTTAGTAGCAATATAGCAACTGCTATCATTTGCTTGGCCACCAACAGTTGCTTTAATTTTTCCAAATTGACTTTTGAGTCCATGGTGAAAATTTTGGACACTAAGACAAAGTTTTTGATGTATCTAAGATTTATACAAATCTTTTTGAACAAGCATAAGAGATTACTTCTACCCCACAAAAGAGCTTACATTGCTCCTACCCTCACTTACAAACTGTTTAGCAATATGAGAAGAGCGAAGGATATACATTGGGTGAATCACTCCATTATTCAAACAATGCTTGTTCAAGGTCAGAATGTACAGTGTGAAGGATCAACAATCCCAGTTGAGTCCCATCACACACCTACTAGTGCTCCATCCACCTCACAACCACCAACTTCATCACCATCTATGCAAACAACCTATGTTACAGAAGAGGCTACTCCAATGCCTCATGATTTACCTCTCCTAAGAGTTTATTCACTTAGAAGTGATGAGGGCAGTATGACACTTAATGAATTAACGGTTCTTTATACCCAATTGTCAACAACAGTAGCGAGCTTAGAGGAAGATTTAAAGCAAACTAAAAAGGTATATGGTAATGCTTACACCAAGCTTATCTTGAAAGTAAAGAAGTTAGAAAAGACTATCAAGACAAGCTAAGCTACAAAGAGAACCAACATTGTGGTTTCTGATGATGAAGAAAATGAGGAGGATTCTTCCAAACAGGGGCAGAGTCTGATTGAAGATATGGATTTGGATGCTGGAATTTCATTGGTTCCTCCACATGTTGCAGATCAGGGGAGGTTTGATGATACACAGGTTAGTGATCAACCTGAAGACCAGTTAATAACGAGTTGTTTGTTCAGCTAGGTTCTTTGTGTTGCAGTAGAATAAGAAGGGGAGTTGAAAATGTTCATACTCTCTAGAAGAAGAACAGTTAGTACTGCCAGTGGATTGGTTAGTACTGCTGGTATGGCTCAAGAGGTTGAAATCAATATTCCTTCACCAGTAGCAACAAAGGATAAAGGCAAAGCTGTAATGCAAGAGTATGAGCCACCAAAGAAAATCAAAAAGAGAGTTCAAATACAAATGAGTATTGATGAAGAATTAGCTCAGAAGTTGCATGAGGAAGAACAAGCCAGATTTAATGCTGAATAAGAAGCAAAGTTTAATGAAGAACAAGAACAAGAGAGGCTTGATTATGAAGCAGCTGTGAGAATACAAGAATAATTTGATGAATCAGAAAGGCAGAGAATGGCTCAAGTGCATCAAGCAGCTCAGGGTTTTACAGATGCTGAATGGGATGATATATTGGCTAGAGTTGCAGCAAATGAAGATTTGGTTCAACAGTTACAAGTAGGTGAAAAGTATAGTGAAGAAGATTTACCAAGAAAGCTTGTGGAACTTGTTAATCAAAGAAAGAAGTTCTTTGCTCAACAAAGAGCTGAAGCTAAGAGAAACAAACCAATGACTCCTGCTCAACAAAAGGATTACATGTCAACTTACATCAAGAACCAAGAAGGAGGTTACTCTATCAAGAAATTGAAGTCACTTTATTTTGAGCAGGTTAAAGAAATCTTTGAAACTACCATGAGGAGGGTACAATATTTTGTGCCTATGGATTTTGAGTTGGAGGATAAGAGACTAAAAATAGCAGGTCAAGAAGGTTTAGAAGAGCCTGCTAAAAGACAAAAGATTGGAGAAGCTTCAGGGTCAGTTCAAGAACAATCAGATGAAGAACCAAAAGCAGATGAACTATCTCAAGAACAACTACAACAATTGATGATTATAGTTCCAGAAGAAGGAATGAATGTTGAAGCTCTGTAAACCAAGTACCCAATCATTGACTGGGAAGTCTACTCTGAAGACACTATAAAGTTTTGGAAAATCATATGAGTAGGAAATTACACAGAGGTAATCAGGTTTTTGAAGATATGCTCAAGAATTTTGACAGGGATGATCTAGTCAAACTATGAAGTCTAGTTTATGAAAGATTCAACTCAACAAAACTTACAGATGATAAAGTAAAAGAATTATGGGTTGAACTGAAAAGGTTATTCGAACCAGATAAAAATGATACTCTATGGAAGATTCAAAGATATATGCATGATCTATTGACATAGAAGTTATATGATACCTGTGGTGTTCATCATGTGTCTACAGAGAGAGGACATGATATTTTTATGCTGGTTGAGAAAGATTATCCACTGACAAGAGCACTTATGACTTTGATGATGTGTAACAAGCTAAGAGTGGATGAATATTCAGAGATGGCAAATGAGCCTTTAAGAAAAATCTTCATACTAGCAAACAGACCAAGACAGTAAGGTGTTTGGAAGCATCCTCTCAGCTCAGAAAGGTTTAATTTAACAAACTTGATAATTTGGAGGTAAATCACAAGTTTAGGAGAGGATTGTTGGGAATTAAGGGCTTCTACAAAGTTTATACTTTTGGTTCAACTTAGTATTGCCAAGTCAAAAAGTTTGTACTGCTAAGATTATAACTACCAGTACTAACTGGTTAGTACTACTAGAATAAAAGTTAGTACTGCCAATACTAACTTAATACTGCTGAAGAGAACTTAACACTGCTGCATGAAGATTAGTACTGATGAAGAGTTAAACGCGTTTGGTGATATGTATGGACTTATTCTGTGTATATCTTATATAGTTAGAAGATATGTTGATATCTTATAGAGTTCTAGAGGAATTTGTAGTTATCTTGTAAGGAGCCTTGGGTGTATAAATAGGAGATCCTAGGTGTATGCTTTAGATGTACCAAAAACGAGTCATTGTCATAGCTTCAAGGTTGTAAACCCTAGTACTATCAAAGAGTGTTCGTATTAATATATTAGAGCTTATTGTTTAGATTATATTTTTGTGTGTCAAACATATATTACTTTTATTCTTCTTAGTGGTATAAACTAGATTCCGCATAGTTTAATATCATTCACTCAAAAGTTTCGGTCTTAGTACTTTGGATTTATGAAAGGATACTATACCTTACATCAGCTAAGGAGTTTAAGATTGTTCATTGGGATGCAAAATTGCGGCCAAGTCTTCTGATTACTTTATGTTTCTCATTTAATTGAACAAAGGGTAGTGAAACTCCTAGGGTCTTTTTCTTTTGATGGCAGTTCGTTGAGCACCTTTCGTTCGTTGTCTCCGTACAAGCTTCTTCAAATCTGGATTTATTCGTCAGTAAACTCTTCAGATATTTAGCGTATTTTGGTATTTGCACCAGGTCTTCGATAAACGGAATACTAATATCGAGTTGTTTTAGATTCTTTAAAAAATTTCATTGCAGTGCTTTTTCTTTTTCTTTTCTCACCGGTTTGGGAAAGGAGCGGATGATTGTTGCGGTTTTACCAATGGTTGAGTAGTCCTTTAACGAATACTTGAAGATTTATTTTTCTCACCATCATCATGTGGCTTTTCCTGCACATCTTGTTCAAATCTAGGAGGTTCATTCTCGTTGATTCCAATTTCATTAATTTCTTTACTACGGGTGGCTTCAGACGTAATCTTTCCTCCCCTAGTTGTCACTCCTTTGACTTCGTTTTTTGGAATCAAAACATTACTCGCAACTTTTGACAATTCGTTTACCTTGATTTTCAGCTCACTTAATAAGCTGCTTCGTATTTTTAACAAAAGCTCATTGGTGGTTCTAAATTCTTTAATGAATATTTCCATCTCCTCGTGTTCACGTCTACCATCATCAATGAATTTAGCTAGTATTTCTTCCATAGTTAACCTCCTCATAGGGTAATCGAACGGGTAAGGAGGCTCCTTAAAAATGGTACCTAAAAAGAAAGACTTAATTTGAAGTAAAACTATTCTAGAAAACTAAACTAGAAAGCTAATTAAAACAGTTGTTGTATCAGACAGTTGATACGTCGTATTCAGTAAATAGGATACGCCGTATTGATGTTTGATGTCGAATACATTGTATTCAAAGAAAATGGATATGCCGTATTCAATAAATAACAGCAGACATTAGACAAATAAAACTAAATTTATACTAAAAATACCAATAAAAATAAGAAATTAAACAGTCGCACTCCCCGGCAGCGACACCAAAAACTTGATGTGTCGTTGTGTAGGTGTTATTTTATGTATCAAGTTTTACTATTTATTTTATGCCGACTATACCTAAAAACACACTCTAACGGGCAGTGTACCCGGTCAGATGGAGTTTCATGGTAAGTAAGGTGTCGATCACTGAGAGTGGAAGTTAACTCTTAAATCTACTAGTATTTTATCTATCTAGTTTTGATACGAATCTAACCTAATTATTCTTATTAAACCTAAACTAACGCAAAGGAGGGTTTTCAGCCTGAGAGACTGGCACGAGTTTAGTTCTAATTATCCTAAGGTGATGGCAAATAATGCACACAAGTGATTAACAAAACATAAGGAAGAGGTCAAATCTTAGGAAAAATGTATTAGCCAGTTTAATCTAATAATATGCCTTGATTGTCTATTCGTACAATAATTGTATTAATTCGTTGGTGGTATATCATTCCAAAGTTAGGTGGATCTTCTCCCTAGACTCGAGGTTTGTCGCTAGTTAATCCTGTCACAGTTAACCTAAACCCACATAAAGCTCACACCGTTGATTATAATTTATCTAGGAAACTATATTGGTTATTATATTGAATCCTAGCTCATAGAGGATTTACCAACTTACTGCTTAATAGAAATTCATATACTAGTAGTCCACACCCACTTAACTACCTATGGAAACAGGACGTTATGTGTAATCCTAAGTCACCGGCTTAGTCTACCTATCCACTTAACCATAGATCGAAACAAGGTTTTCTATTGGTGATCCTATTAGTCTAGCTATATGAATAAGCGTTATATGTTTCTATCCCGGACTCTTAGCCTACACCCAAACAACACCGAAGTTGCAGCGCATTCAATATGTAGGACTAGATCCAGTTGAATGATAGGAAAAATCCACTAATTTAAGCACATAAACGGGCGATGAAGTGATAAACATAATCAGCATGCAACGAATAAAAACTTCGATTACTTACAAATCAAAAACATTATATTATCATAATCGATGGCTAATACCTAAAGGTATTAGCCGATAGTCATTGTAACAGTATCATGTATCATAGATGAACCATTAAACATAATGCTAACCGAACGCTTATAGTAGAGTGTAGAGATTACAAGAGTTTTCCCATTGATCGGACCACTTTTTAGGACCTTCTTGGCTTCATTGATCTTCTGGAAATCAGACTTGGTGGTAAAAAGCATACCCTAAATCATATTTATGATTTGGTATTTATAAACTCTAAAAATTGGTCGATACGGCGTATTAGAACTCAATACGGCATATCAGGGTTGCTTAGCGTGGGCTCCAAGAATACAATATTCCAAAATTCTTGCGCAGGAATTGGATACGCCATATCCGATTTTTGGATACGGCGTATTGACCAATACGCCATATCCGATTTCTTGGATGCGGAGTATTGACCAATACGGAGTATTGGGGTTTTTGGATACGGAGTATTGGCTGAAAATGTATTTTTCTTAATTTTTGACCAAAGTATCATATACGGCGTATCAATAGCGTATTCTTCAAAGTCAGGCAATGGTCTTGAGTTTTTCAAAGTCTTTAGATACGGCATACTGTTCTTGAAGGATCACGGCGTGTTGATGTCAGTTTCACGACTTTCTTGAAAATCTTAGTTTATGCTTCAAAAACATCTGTCTCCATCCTTTTTGCAACTACTCGATAATTACTGAAATAACAAAAAATAAACAATTAAGTACAATTTCTTGCAATAATATACAAAAATGGGTTATTTTTTTTTTTTTTTTTTTTTTTTTTTTTTTTTTTTTTTTTTTTTTTTTTTTTTTTTTTTTTTTTTTTTATTTTTTTATTTATTCTATAATCTCTTTGTTTACACATTTGCCTTTCTATCCATAACCTTGGGATAAATAATGTTTATAAATAGACGTTATTTGATGTCATCAAAACCTTACTTGATTAAAACATGGATTCAAGGTAGTACAATAGGATTTTGAGGCCTTAAAAACAACCTATAAAGCTGCTAGAATGACTAGGGTTCGTCTCCCTAGGTTTATACAAATTACACAATAACGGATTTTATTTATTTATAGAGACTATCGATGCGACGACGTCGCTTTGAATACTGACGCCGTCGCCACATAGATGATTCCTAGAGTCTCTTTAGTCAGCCACAAACTAACGCCATCGAAAAATTCTGTACGCCGTCACGATATGGATCACGACGCGTCACTTATGCTACGAGCCGTCTCTAGCCACTGTTAGCTAAATCTTTCAAGAGATTTTTTGGTGTAGGTTTCGTATAATCTTGTCCGTTTTCTTCTCCAAATGAGCCAAGTTAGTATTTATTTTCCTAAATGTCATCCAAGTGCTAAAAACATGAAAACAAACAATTAAGCACATAATCTGGGCATATTTGCATGATTTAAGGGGTTAAATGACCCCGAAATAGTGTATAAAATGACACCTCATCAAATACCCCTACATTGGGGATTTGCTTGTCCTCGAGCAAATGGGCTTTTCTACCTAGACAACAACAATATTAGGGTCATTTATCCTACTCTTTAAAAGCATTTTACAACACAACCTTCTAGACCTCGTAATTAAAAGCACGAAAAGCATATACTAGCACCTCACATAAGTGTTTGAGATTCTCTCTTTAACTCGGTTGTATAGTAAATTATAACAACTATGGGAAACGGAAAATTAACACTCATTACCTGTCATAGCATATAAATTACTATAGGCTTGGTAAAGGATCAAACATCCACCGCTAGGCGCAAGCATTATTCATTACTATCAAAGAGGTCTTTTTAAAAGGTTGTGGGGTGTAGGTGTAAGATAACATTAACGGAAATAGAAATGGATGGGATACATTTGGGGAGTGACTTTTGGGGTGAATTTGGGGTGAAAGAGTTAGCTAATTATTTATAAGAATACACGTTGGTTTGGTTGCCAAGCCAAATACTTGGACAAGATATACAAACTCTATAAAACTCTACATCCATCTCTTTATTTTTCTTTTCTTTACTCTAATATAAGCATAGACATAAGCAAATGGCACTCAACACTACTTAACTGAGATGAAGGAAGTGATTTTGTTCTATAATGGGTTGGAAGTTCCAACACGACAAATTCTTGATTCAAGAGGTGCATTACCAACTAAGACTGCTGCTGATGCAAAAGTGGCCATCCAAGAGATGGTAGAATACTCTCAAAAGTGGCATAATGGAACATCTAAGACAAGAACTACTGAAACTTCTGATGGATTAGCATCTATACAAGCACAACTCAATAACCTTGGAAGAGAAGTCAAGAAAGTGAATGAAAAAGTTTATGCTGCTTAAGTAGGATGTGAACAATTTAAAGGACCCCATTACACCAAAGATTGCCCAAACAAGGAAGAAGGGACAACCATAGAAGAAGCTTACTACACGCAATTTGGTGGACCTTTTCAAGGAGGGGGATATAGAGCAGCAGCTCCGGGATTCTATCAAAGGAACAATGCAAATCCTTCATACCAAGAATGAAGGCAAATCTAATGAAAGATAACCCTGAGCAGTTTATGAGTGAATCGGTACAAAGAGACACGAAGAAAACTCCCCAATTTGATTAAAGAAATCTGACTTCAACGGAAGTTTGCTCATTAGAAACAATGGAGAATGATTTAAAACTTAGAGATTCAAATCGAGCAAATGAGCAAGGTACTACAGGAAAGAGGATTTGGAAGTCTACCTAGCTCTACTGAAGTGAACCTGAGAGATCAAGTCAAGTCGATCTCAACTATATTGAAGTTGATTCATACCCGATACGCCGTATTGGATCCTCCCAATACGCCGTATCTACTGGACAGAATCGTACACTGAGGTACAAGACAAGACTAATGAACGATTTCATTTCCAATTTCGTTTGAATGTTACTACTAGAATGAAAAAGAAGGGATCATATGAACCATAATTCTCGGAAGCTTACTCTGAAGCTTCGCATATCGATAATTCCATACCTCGAAGGAGAAAGACCCAGGGAGTTTGTTGGAGCCAAATAATCACTTCACTTCATATTACGAATAAGAAAAGTAGGAAGAAACTAGGAAGAATGTAGAGAGAGAAACAAGAGAGAGAAAGCGAGAGAGAATGGGAAGTTTACTTGTAAATGTGTAAGTTACAAATGACCAACCCCCTCACTTTTCTTGAGGAGTGTAAAAAGTAATCAAAAAACTAAAAGGCTTTCCAAGCCTGTTAGTAATTCACGTCCGAGCTCGGGATTAATTTGGGCTTTCGCCCGATACACGTGACCGGTTAGCTTACATTTAAGAGCCCGTTTACCCGTCTAGCCTATTACAACGTATATTAATTAATGACCGAGACGTAATATAATTAATGAACGAACTTCCATTGTTTGACTCAATATTTTGAGGCTAACAATCTCCCCCGAAGTGAGTTCATTGTGACACTCCTTCGTGAGATCAATGAGATTGCTTTTGTCGTTAAGCTCTTATGATCTTTGTCTCTGTCAACATTGTAGGCTTGTTCCTTCATGCTTTGTGATCTATGATCTTGAGCTTTTGTCATTGTCTTTTGACTTTGTCTTTTCATCTGAGATCTTTAAATCTTTATCCTTCCGTCTTAATCGTCTTTGCCACCTTGCGATCTTGTGTCTTGACCAACATGCTCATACTTTGCATCATCTTGAAAGCTTGCTAACAATCTCCCTTGATAGACTTGATATCTTTGAAGGAAAGCTTGTGTATCAGAAGTTTGTCAGAAGTCTTTGTCCTTAAAGTTCCTTGAGCTTTCAGATTACTTGAATCTCGCTGCTTATAGTAATGTCTTGTGTAGTTTTGAGCATGAGCCTGTGGTAATCGAATTCAGACCTTTTTTTTTTTCAACTGGAATAAGCATCACATCTCCATTTTATGTATCCGAAATAAAATAGTTAGCAATAAAGCTTGTGGACGAATATGGCTTTGTCATTCGCCCGGATTTGGTTAGATTAACCTTCGGTTTCCGTATGAACCTTTTTACAGTATAAATATTGTACCTGTGATCATGTAGATTCATTAAAAGAGTCTCCTTGACAGGGTTTCCAGCTCAAAGCATAGGATCTTCTAACACAAATGTATTAGATTTACCATGCTTGCTAGTTCCCACTGTATTAACCGGAATGTCCTCAAAGGCATACAACAAACGGTAAAGTGAATCAGATAGTTACTATCTTTCTGATTAAGCCAGTCAAATCATTTCCTGGAAACAAGTATGATTCTCATATGAATCGCACCACTCGTTTCCTTATTCCATTTTGACAAAGTTATTTGATTCATATAGACTCTCGCAATCAACAACCAAGAGCTTGTTTAATCGGCTCAAGCAGGATTTCCATCTTCATTGTGAATACATAAGTATCACACGATGTTCTGGCACAATCCCTAGATAATGTGTAGATTACTTGTTAACCTTGTGAACTAATTGTGTTCAACAAGTTTAGTAATGGAATGTTCCTAATGAGATTTATTTATGGATCTCTTGGCTCTTAGACTTGATTAATGCGTTTTGGTTTTAGTAATTGGAGGCTGGAGCAGACTGCCACCTATTCAATATCAACTAACTCGGAGTAAGAAAGTCAATAGAAGTCGTGTGTATCTCCATGACAAATGAGACAAGTTTCTGTTGAGTAGAAACCCGACTGGCGTTGATGGTGGGGGGGGGGGGGGAGGGGGGGGGGGTGGGGGGGGGGGGAGGTTTGGTATCCAATGCATCACTGGTCCTGATTCGTCTCCAATATAGCAATCAACATTGTGATTCCTTGACCAAGCATATGAATTGACCGGTTTCTGCCTAAGTTATGTAGAGGCTACTTTTCTTAGACCCTTGTATCCATATATTTCTTTTTTAATTCTTCAACCCCCTTCAATGCTTACCAAAGACGTACATTACTAATACTTTGTTGTGATTGTTACCATGGTTAGCTCAATCTTAGTCGGGACATGTCTTCCCCTTATACACATTCACTCCAATCATACCTAAGGACTGCGATTATCTTTCTAACTATGGAGTGTCCTGGGTAGATCCCTGATCCAGTTCTGGTTAGAATCATGTGACAAATACCTAACCTTACCACCTTATGATTCAGAATCGTCGCGAAATAAGATGTTTGAAATGGTATGAGATAGTAGACCATAAACCTTTTTTCGAAGAGTATCAAAGCACTTTAAGTCGATAAGATCACTTATTATTTTCAAGATCATATTTTAAATACATTTCTTCCCTTATTTTAAATATTAGTTCACTTAGTTTTTGAAATACTTTGTGATTAAAATTTGTCTTGAAATACCATGGGGAGAAAACTTTGATACTTTGCATGAATTATATGAGAACATTAAACTTCTCCCTCCATCGATATTACATAGGTTGGATACACCAAAAACAATGATACCAATTATAAAATACATATAAAATTGAGGGTTAGCATTGTTAGCACACAATTTTTTAAAGATTATGAATGTCATATTGAAGAAATACTTTGAAAAATAGTGCTCAACCACCTAATTCGCATCTTATAACAATCGAATCTATTTAATAAGTCATATATTATACCTTAGATGTTATTTAAGAACCTTTTATAATGTTTTGAATACCTAAGAGTTGTCATTGTTATGATGCATCCACAATCAATAAAACAGTGTTTTTCGAAAAACTCCCCTCAAACATTGTCTCATTTAAAAAACTGACACAAAAGTAAGAATAATAGTCTTAAAAACAATATGAAGGACTGAGTGTGTGAACTCAAACAATTTTGAAAGATATTGAATTGTTAGAGAAAATTATGAAAAATTATGTTCAATCTTTTTGAAAAAACCAAAATAGGTTTAGAAGACTTCTCTTCTAACGCTAAGGATAAGCGCACTTATGCGTACACTCTCCTTTGTCGTTCGGGTCCGAGTTGCAATCTGAGAGTGATTACAAGTCATCTAAGAAAAATAGAAATGACATGTTTTGAAAGCATTTGAAACTCCTGTTCGAACTTCATTTACACGCCCGTGCGTGTTAATCAACATTCTAGGTACTAAATGTAATCGTGAATCCAAGATACATGTCGAGAAAGAATATTTTTTTGAAAACATTTTCTGATTTTTTTGATTTGTATTTTCTTTTTGAAATTTTATATTTTTGTATTTTGAGTATTTATAAAAATATATTACATGTTGACCTCACATGTTTTTTGTGATGGTGAAAATAGTAATTCCAACTCTTGTCGAGATGTCGCGGTCTTGTCAGCTGAGGAACAACTTTTGGAACAACATTAAAAACTTGATTGTTCATTGCCGTGGTCGGAATTCTGAGTTCTGAACTGTTATGATCTAAGGTCATTATTTTGTTCATTCAGATCAAAATTCCATGAAACCCTAGGTTTCGTAGGATATAGTCATTTTCAACAACCAAACTCTGAGTCCTTCCTTTTTAGGATTAAAAGATGTACCTGCACTTAAGTTAAGAGTACCTGCACTGACATTAAGAGTTTGTCGCATATCATACCTGTTAGTGATATCGTCATTTTAGAACCATTTGTGGTTTCATTGTCAACCTTAGGTGTGCTAGAGGTGAAAAGTCTTTCCCCAGTAGGAAACCCACTTGAAGACCAACCTGTCTTGAAAATTATAACCCGTCGGTTTCCACCTAAGACAAGATTCTAGGAGTTATTAATATCCATGCACAACGGAAATCTTTTTGATTGAAAACTATGTCCAATTGGGATTTAGTCTTTCTGTTTCTTTGCAACACTATGTTTGCTCAAACGGGATGGTTACTCGTTGTTGGTCCAATGGGAGGAACCTTGCACGTAAGTTTGACTTCATTCAGGAATATTATCACTACAAGAATCATATTTACATTAAAGCACATTTCGGGCATGTCGAGCAAACAAAATAATTGAGTCAAAAAACTGGTCTAGAATTCCTAGAGTGTCTGCTAGGGCACAGTCTTTGCTGTGACGCAACTACTCTTAGATCAGCTAAATCCTAAAGACTTTGGGTTATTGATCCTGAGGGTTTGGTTTGCTACCAGTAGTTGTGTCTTTGTGATCTAGCAGAAGGCATCGCACAAGGTTCTCTAAATGCCTACTGCTTCTTTAGTGTTCTTTTTTCCTTAGCATTCCTTCCTCATAGGTAGTATTTATGACCATGTTCATTGAGCTATACCTAGAATGACCCAGGTGCAATCATGTGATGATGATTGCAACAACAGATCTCTTTCCTTAGGCAAATAATGTGTAAGTGACGTGGTTTTGAACAAAATCGATATTGACATCAACTAGGGAGGCAACCGTTGCTTGTGAAATTCTAGGTCGTTTCAGAACTTAAACGCAGTCGTTGTCTAACAACTGAATGGTTTCTACGTGTTGTAAAGCTGGTTTCCTAAGATTGACCGATTTTGCAAACTTAGTATTCACACATTTCCTTCCTGTTAATTTTTATCCTTAAATCATTTTTGTAATGCACAATTGCAAACCCTTTTTCCTGAAGTTGAGCTTTGAATTTATCTTTATTTTGCAATCAAAAAGTTGGTTGTTCTATTTCTAGCTCTCGTTGTCTTGATAGAATCAAACATTACTTTGTAATAATTGCCTTTTCCAAAGGTACTCATTTATTTTCCTTAAGTAACTTAGCCAATTTATGTTCCAATTCGATGTTTATTGTTTCAATTACATCTATGTCATGTTTAACCTTGGCTTCATTACTTGTTACTTTCAAAAATTGACCATGTTGCCCTTCTTTTAAAGCTTGATTTTGATATTTAAGTTCAAGATTAACACAATGTGCTTCCATTCTTAAAAAATCTTTTTGAAATTGGGCAACGGTCTTTTTGAGACGAATATTTTCAGATTCAAGGGATTGATTTGTGAGTTCAGTTGTCTGGTTATCATTTACATTAGCAGGCAAAGGACATGTGTCATGACATTGTTCAGCATTCTGGTCAACCTCTCCTTCATTATTAAATTCAGGTTGCTCAGTATGCTGTTGTCCAGTAGCAAAGATATTGATTTCAGCAGTTGTTTGTACCTCAGCCATTGGCTCTTCATCATATATGGGTCTGATATCTGCATCATCAGCATGTGCATCATTCCCTGATCTGCTGCTTGTATCTTGCTCTTTTAATGCTGTCCCACTGCTTTCTGTATCAACCAAGCTAGCATCCAATGCTTTACTCGAATCAACCTTATCCTCTGTTGTCTGCATTTGTCTTTCATTCACCCAGATGTCATACTCTCTTTTATGCAGTGCTCTTTCATCAATCGACTTCTTCACAGATTCCATGTGTTGGATCAGTGTGTCACGGAATTCTGGAATTTCGAGTTGAGTGTATTGGAGAAAGTAGTTGCGTGTCATTACAACATATTCATCATCCATATACATCCGTGACTTGATGAACATCTGAAACTGTGTCTCGAGTACTTTAAAAGCAGCCATGGATCCAATCTCTTGAAATTCTTCTTTGTCAAGTTGTTTTTCTAGTTGGTCCACGTTCAGGAACATTGTGCCTGTGAAAGTCTCTATATCTTGACCAAAGAGTGTCGCAAATGCACCTTTGAATCCAGACTCGGTTCGTGTTCCTTTTAAGTTTTTTTTAAAGAAGCTTGAGGCGTGAATGAAGTTGTCAAAAAGATACCATGCAACCCTTTTTTGCTTTGTCTTGAATTTGTTGCATTTGTTGTTCTTCCGAATTCGAACACGAAGATAAAGTATCTTTCGTTTCCATTTTACTGAAAATTATGAAGTGAAAAATGATTGTAGGATCTTAAGTAGATTCGTTGTGATTGAAGTTGTGGTAAAAAGAAAGCAATAAACGTTCACGGGATTTTACAAGTCTATGATTAAAACCGAGAAAAGAACTGTGTCTTTCGCGGGATTTTACAAAATCAATAGAAAACCGTGAATGTTAATTGATTTGGATTAAGGTTTGTTTGTTGTGAATTGAATGTCTTGAAAATTCAAAAACCTAAGCTGACATATTTCGCTTGCAAGAGTGCATATTTCGATTGGCTTGAAAATGACATATTTCGCTCAGGAGAGAATTACACATTTCGCTTGTAAGAAAAATGCATATTTCGCTTAGTTAGAAAACTGCACATTTCGCTTGAATGGAAACATATTTCGCTTGAAATCGATCTTGCATGTTTCGCTTGTAATTAAACATGTTTCGCTTGAACTGAAAACTGCATGTTTCGCTTGATATTAAACATATTTCGCTTAAAGTCAATCTTGCATGTTTCGCTTGAAATTCAATCCTTCATGTTTCGCTTGAACTTAAATTGCATATTTCGCTTGAAATTAAAACTGCATATTTCTCTTGAAATTCAATCATTTATGTTTCGCTTGAACTTAAATTGCATATTTCGCTTAAAGTCAATCTTGCATATTTCGCTTGAAAATTAACATATTTCGCTTACTGTTTGACATATTCCGCTTGAACTCATAATGAACATATTTCGCTTGATTTTCAAATATTTTGGCAGAGTTTCGTTTTAGGTTATTGTAATATTTTGCTTGAGGTTCACCTGCATATTTCGCTTACGAATGAAACATGTTTCGCTTCATAAAATACCTGCATATTCTGCTTGGCCTTATACTTACATATTCCGCTCGAACTGACTTACATATTCCGCTTGAGGTCACTTTCGGGTGTGGACCACTTAAACTAACAAACAAAGTGTCCTTGTCTTTGCAGGCTAAAATTGTGGATCTTGGTTGTCACACCCCGCCAAAGCGGAAACACGAGGCGTAACGCCATGGATATCATCACAACATAATGGTGTCAACAATAGAGAAACACTAAATGCATAACTAAGTCATAAAGACACAATGTGTCATGACAATATCGAAAACCAAATGAATGACATCTTGTATTAATGAAAAAGGGTTTCACCAATACAAGGATAATACTTCATGAACCTAATAAAATCAAATAACATTCAACAAAATCCAAGCGATAAACATAAACAAACTCATGAGCGAACTCCAATGCAATCCTAACGGTCACTCTAGCCACTTCTCTTAACCTCAATATTCTCACGAAGCTCACCTGAAAAT
>BQNB010106107.1:0-23461 GCA_026074375.1 Tanacetum coccineum | reverse complement strand
ATAATTTCGAAAACCCTATCAACTTCGATAACGATGATGAAGACGATGAACCTACACCACAACCAAAAACTCAACCCACAAAACCACTCAAAGAAACACCGTTACCCAAACCATACAAACCAAAAATTCCGTATCCTCGACGCCTAAGGAAAGAAAAAATGGAGGCCCAATACAGAAAATTCCTTGACATGATCTGAGCCGTTCGAATCAACGTACCTCTTGTTGACGTCTTAGCCGGAATGCCTAACTATGGCAAATTTCTCAAAGAACTCATAAGCAAGAAACATAAAATTGAACAAATTTTTGCCGTTTTCTTAAGCGATAAAAGTTCAGCGATGATCGAAAATAAAGTTCCACCAAAACTCGGAGACCCAGGAAGTTTCCTTATTCCATGTAATTTCAACAAAACTTTCTCCTGTAATGCTTTAGCCGATCTTGGTGCTAGCATTAACCTTATGCCATATTCCTTATATGCTAAACTATCTCTCGAAACTCTTAAACATACCAAAATGAGCGTAAGATTAGCCGACAGATCATTCCAATACCCTGTTAGAATAGCTGAAAATATGCTCGTTGAAGTTGGTAAATTCACCTTTCCTGCTGATTTCGTTATTCTCGAAATGGAAGAAGACAGCAAAGTTCCCCCCCCCCCCATCATGGGACGACCCTTTCTTCACACTACTGATGCAGTTATTCAAGTTAAACAGAAACAACTCAATCTTGGAGTTGGAACTGAACGAATGATCTTTAAAATCGACTCTCTGATGAAACACTCTTACTCAAATGATGATACATGTTTTAGTATCGATGAAATCTTAGAAGAAGATTTCGAAGCTCTTCTAGACGAAGGAAGCAAAATCCTCCATTCCATCGAAGGACCCCTTCTCGAAGAAGAAATCTTTTCTGAATTCGATGAATTCTTGGCAATGACTACCGATGAAAATTATGAATCTGGATCTGATACCGAAGAACCACCATTCGAAAAAATCACCATCAACACCGATTATAAAATCAAAACATCTCTTGAAGAACCTCCTACGGATCTTGAACTTATACCCCTTCCTGATAATTTGAAATATGTATTCCTAGAAGAACCATCTTTTCTTCCTATGATCATATCATCTAAACTCTCTACTCAAAACAAAATCAAACTTGTATATGTCCTAAAAAAACATAAGGAAGCCTTTGCTTGGAAAACGATAGACATTCCTGGTATATGTCCATCATTCTGTAAAAACAAGATACAACTTTTGGATGACAAAAAGCCAGTCGTCCAAAAACAAAGAAGACTAAATCCCAACATGCAAGAAGTTGTTAAAAAAGAAATCATTAAACTCTTGGATACCAGTATTATTTATCCAATTGCCGACAATCCTTGGGTTAGTCCTATTCACTGTGTACCAAAGAAAGGTGGTATTACAGTTGTCACAAATGAAAATGATGAGCTTGTTCCAACAAGAACCGTTACGGGTTGGCAAGTATGCATCAATTATCGTAAACTCAATGAAGAAACCGCAAAAGATCATTTTCCTTTGCCATTTATGGATCAAATGTTAGAAAGACTCGCAGGAAATAAATATTTCTGTTTCCTCGATGGTTTTTCTGGATATTTTCAAATTCCTATCGATCCTATGGACCAAGAAAAAACAACATTCACATGTCCCTTTGGGACACACGCTTATAGGCGAATGCCTTTCGGGCTATGCAATGCCCCAGCTACATTCCAAAGATGCATGTTGGCAATCTTTCATGACATGGTCGAAGAATCCATCGAAGTATTCATGGACGATTTTTCCGTCTTTGGAGACTCTTTTGACAAATGCCTAAACAACCTCGATAAAATGCTCCAGCGTTGCAAAGATGCTCATCTTGTCCTTAATTGGGAAAAATGTCACTTTATGGTCAAAGAAGGAATTGTGCTTGGACACAAGGTGTCTAGCGCAGGACTTGAAGTCGACAAAGCAAAAATTGATGTAATCTCAAAACTTCCACCCCCTACTAACATCAAAGGTGTTAGGAGTTTTTTCTAGGACATGCCGGTAATTTTACTAAATATTATAATATAAAAGATTTCTCAAAAATTGCCCGATCTATAACTAAGCTGCTTGAAAAAGATACTCTTTTCGAATTCAACGATGAATGTCAAAAAGCATTCAAACTATTGAAAGAGAAACTCACATGTGCTTTGTGATTCGAATCCTAAAAACTGGAAACTTCCGTTCAACTTATGTTTGGCTGCAAGTGATATCGCAGTTGAGGAGCGTCTTAGATCAAAAGATGGTAAAAACTTTCACCCGATCTACTTCGCAAGCAAAACTCTCAATCTAGCTCAACAAAAATACACCGTAACCGAAAAAGAACTTATGGTTGTTGTTTTTGCATTCAACAAATTTAGATCTTATCTTATTCTATCAAAAACTATTGTTCACACCGATCATTCAGCTCTAAAGCATTTATTCAAAGAAACAGATGCACACCCATGGCCCCTTATTCGTTGGATACTACTCTTACAAGAATTTGACATAGAAATCAAGGATAGAAAAGGAACAAAAAATGTCGCGGCCGACCACTTGTCCCGAATTGAAAATAACAAAATAAGCGATGACAGTGAAGTCGATGATAACTTTCATGGAGAAACCCTTATGGAAATCAACACCAAAGATGAACCATGGTTTACAGACTTTGCAAATTATTTGGTAGGTGATATTATACCAAAAGGGATGACGTACCAACAAAAGAACAAATTCTTCTCTGACCTCAAACACTACTTTTGGGAAGAACCCTACCTCTTCAAAGTATGTTCTGACGGTATGATCAGACGCTGTGTATCTGGACAAGAAACCCGAACCATTTTAGATCAATGTCACCAAGGACCAACCGGTGGACATTATGGACCAAATGTAACCGCTAAATGGTCCTAGATTCAGGATCTTACTGGCCGACAATCATAAAAGAAGCTCATACTCTAGTTCGCCTTTGCGAAGCATGCCAAAAAGAGAAAATATATACAAAACATGGACGAATGCCTTAACTAACATTCAAGTATGTGAAATTTTCGATGTATGGGGTATTGACTTTGTGGGACCGTTTCCAAAATCACATAAGTTTGAATACATTCTTGTCGCTGTCGACTACGTATCTAAATGGGTCGAAGCTCAAGCTTTACCAACCAATGATGCCCGAGTGGTTATCACTTTCTTAAAAAAATTATTCTGCCGTTTCAGATTGCCCAAAGCCCTAATCAGCGATCGAGGTACTCATTTCTGCAATAAAATAATGTAAAGGACCATGAAAAGATATGGATTTAACCATCGTTTCTCTACATCTTATCATCCTCAAACTAGAGGTTAAGTTGAAAACACGAACAGAGCCCTTAAAAGAATTCTTGAAAAGACTGTTAAAGACAATCCTGCTATTTGGTCAAGAAAACTTGATGATGCTCTGTGGGCTTTTCGCACTGCCTACAAAACACCTACCGGTACCACACCCTACAAACTCATATATGGAAAGAACTGTCATCTGCCATTTGAAATTGAACACCGTGCATACTAGGCCCTGAAGAACTGTAATACTGATCTCATCGCTGCTGGTGCAAAACGAATGTTTCAGTTACATGAATTAGATGAACTTAAACACCAAGCCTATGAAAACTCTCGTCTATACAAAGAAAGAACCAAAGTCTGGCATGATAGAAAGTTAAGAATGAGAAAAGAATTCAAACACGGAGACAATGTTCTGCTTTTTCACTCAAAGTTAAGAATGGGCATTAAGAGTTGCGTTTTTGAATTCAGTGTCGTTATCAGTACGAATCTTGTGAATTTTAGCGTTATAATTCAACTAAACTTGAGCAATAAAATTCTTTATTATTTTTGGAGTCTCATCTTTTGTGTGAAGAAAATATACCCATGTGAATCGAGAATATTCATCAACGATCACTAGAATATACTTCTTTCTGTTGATGGTTGCTACCTTCCTTGGCCCACATAAGTCCATATGTAACAATTCAAATTTGGAATAAGTGCTTGTAACCAATTTAGGTGGATGAGAAGATTTTTTGCTTTTTCCCCTCTCACATACTGAACACATGTGATCTTTACTTTATTTGAATTTAGGAATACCATCAACCAAATCATGTTTGGTAAGATCGTTTATGGTACCAAAGTTTAGATGTGAGAGTCTGTGGTGCCATAACCATGACTTTGTTAAAGTGGCTTTCGAGAGAAGACAAACAGGTTAAGAAGCAGCCATATTAGAAATAGAGATAGTATAAAAATTAGATTCACGACCTCCTGTAAGTAAATAATCTCCTTCTAAATTTCGCACATAGCCTGTTTTGAAGCGAAAAGCAACTTCTATATCACCGTCACAAAATTGTCTTACACTGAAGAGGTTGTGTCCTAGTCCTTCAACATGATATACATGACAAACAGTGATATTTCCTTGTACATAATCTCCATAGCCTGTAATTGCTGTAAAGTGATCGTTTTTAAAGCGGATTGTGCCTATGAATTTCTCAACCAAAATTTTCAGCAGTGAACGATCACCAGTCATATGCTTTGAACAACCACTATCAACAATCCACATAATGATTTGAACTACCTGCAACACATAAAAACCCATATGGACAAGTTGTTCTTTTGGCTACCCATTTTTTTAACGGGAACCAATTATTTAACAGTGTCTACTATAACAACATTCGAAAGTCGTCTTAATAGGGTGACCAACACCATTGTTGTAATTCCGTACCCTTTTGCCACATTCGACTAGTTCTTATTTTGTTCTTCATGTATTTGGTAAGTGAACTTTCTTGCAAAATTACTGAAATTGACTTAAACGCACTAGATATCTTATTTTTAGCACTTAAGGGAGTAACTACAGCAATCTTAGTTTTGGAAACTACAGGAGTAGTATCTAAAGACTTAGATTGTGTAGTCGTAACAGAAAACCTAGTCTTTGAAACTACAGGAGTAATATCTTTAAATGTAAATTTTGTTGTTCTATGAGTAGTGAATAAAGCTCTTCTAACTTTTGAATGCACATTCAGTTTAAAATTCGCAAGACATTTATCATGACATGGGATAAGCCTATTCTTAGCACAAGAAACATACAATACATCCTTCACTTTAAGAGCGTTTTTAACATCAACCTCAGTTACAATCTTTTTGTTTGAAACAACATTCTTAGATGCAACATATGTCTTTTTATTTTTCCTAACATAAACTTCTACTTTCTCTGATGATTTTTTAGTGTTGGATAAGACACTATTCTTGAATGGTGAATCTCTATTCGATGGTCTTCTAACACTAGAAGCAGGTTTCAGTCCTGTAGAAGGTAAAACACTTTTAGCTTTGTTTGTATTGGTTTTCTGTTTCTTTGAAATCTTGACTTTGTACATTCCTGGTGCTATGACATTTTTGTTTGTTTCAACATCTTTTCTTTTGTTATGTGAAGTATGTAAAGTGACTGTTTTTGACAAAACATGTTTTTCTTTTATTTTATGAGCAACCGTTTTCTTTTGAAATACTTGTTTATTTAGCGGTGTAACACAAAGAAGTTGATTAGAAACATTGGTTTTGTCAAACTTAGTATTCACAGACTTACCTTTTTCAGCATTTTTTAGTTTGGTTTTTAACTCAGATATTGTCATCAAAAGATCTTGATTCTCTGCACGTACATCTGCGTATGCATAGGTCTTTTGATTAACATTCTCAATCAATCCATTGAGTTTCCCTAGCTCGTGTCTTTTTGATTGAATCGAAAAGTTTTTGATACTCTAATTTGACATTTTCTCGTTTCTTTATCAAAGATTGTGCCTTAAGTTCTAAAGATACGTTCTCATTCTCAAGCTTTTTCATTTTGGATATCCAAGAGGTTTCACAAACGGTTTTCAAAAAAGATTCACATTGTCGTCTTTCTTTTTCATGTTGTATTTGTAATTCAAAATCAAGACTTTGTTTTTGACATCTTTGAACATCAATTTCAATAACGTTTATTCGTTTTTACATTCTCTCTTAGATTTCAATGGAGTCCCTCTGAATTTTCTCAATTTCATCTTGCACATTATTGTTTACACATTCATGACTCAACAACACACATTTTTTGCTTCCAATAGTTGATCATTCAAAAGCTCATTTTGTTTCCATGTTGCACTAAGAACACTTGTTGTTGAGTCAAAAACATCTTTCATTAATTTTATGTCTTCTGAAAATTATTTTGGAAAGATTTCAAAATTCAAATGCAATTAATGAATTATTGGTTTAACCTTTTGTTGAAAAAATTTAGTTAACCGTATTTCTTCTGGAGTTGTATAGAAAATGCTTTCGCGTTTAGAATTTGTTTGTAATAATGCAAACAACGTTTTAATTCATTTTCCCATTTTTCTAGATACATTTTCATTAGATTGAACTATGGCATGAAGCACGGGAGTTTTGTCCTCAGAAGGTGAAGTCGATGTATTTTTTTATTTGTTTTTTTTTCATTAAAGGATTTTCAGAAGGTATAAAAGTAGATGAAAAATATTTTTGTTCAGCAGATAGTTCTTGTTGGGAATTATATTTGAGTTGATAAGACAAAACAAGAATGAAACATAAGGACTGAATCTAGCATTATGGAATTCTACAAGCTGGTGGAGTTTATTCTACAAAAGATAAAAGATTCTAAAAGATATGATTCTTAAAGATAAAGATGGAGTTTATTAAAGAATTAAAAGATTAGTTATCCATAACAATTAATGTTTTACTCTGTAAATCTAATTGACTCTACTAAATACAAGATCCCTAGATATAGTTTTACTTTTAAGTGTCAACGATAAACACCAGAAAAGTTGTGTGTGTTCTAGGCTTCAAGTCCTCTAAGTGGATGCCTAGGTTTGGTAGTTTTAGCCTCAAGGTAATCAAGGTTTTTCTTGATCCCTGTTACAGTTCATTGATGTAACCGTATTGTTTTGATCAAATAATATTGGGGCTTGGAATGTTTAGTAAAACCTTGTTATGATAATATTGATTCAATATTTGAATATTCCTCCTATGTTATCATTATCCTAGATTAGTTCTTAACAAACTAGAGCTACAATGATCATATGGTTTCCACAATTGGTATCAGAGCCTCGTGGCTCTCGATCTAGGATTCAACAAGGTATTTTTATTGGCGAATTCATTGGTTTTCTGTTTTCTTTGATTGATGATATTCGGTGGACTAGGGTTTTTGAATAAACCCTAATTCGGTAAAAGAAGAAAGTTGTGTTTTTCAGTTCAAGAATCGTATGCTTTCATACGTATACTTCATTAAGTATCAAGGGTTCATAAGCATCGATCTGCAGTTATTACGATTATTGCTTTCTTTTAATGTTCCAGTTCGCTATCAATGATTGGCAGATGGAAGATGTTCTTTGATACATGCATAAAATGAAGGGTTTAAAGTTGCTAATTCATCAACGTTTTAGGGTTTCGATAATTTTTCACTAAATCTTGGTGTGAATGTTGCTCTTATTATATAAGCCACGCATTCATTAGAAAGTTAATCACGAGAAACCCTACGCGAACTACACTTGATCCGATTCATAAAAAGAGGTGTCCTTATTCCATAAGGATTGCAAGTTCATATAGCCAAATGATGCAACCACAAAACCCTTATCAAGATCTAGTTGAGCAAGTCATGTACAAGATTTAGGATTTTTCATAACCCTAACAAAATTCGATATGAAGATGGGTTTTGATTAATACTGGCTTACATTGAAAAAGAAGCAGCAGGTATCATCATCTGGGGTAGGCATTGGGGGGGGGGGGGGGGGGGGGGGGGGGGGGGAAAAGGTAAAGCATAAGCAGCAGGTGTCGATAAGGGAAAAGCGTTCAAAGGTTTATCATGTTTTTAGAAAACCCTACATATCTTTTCTCTTCATACTCATGTTGCTTGAATGATCTTAGTACTACTCGTCCTTGTTAATACCGCCATGACGAAAAGATGAGAACAATAGTAATTGGTTTGTACTGCTAAGGGTTGTACTTAGTACTGCTCTTTATTTTTAACACTGCTTGCTTAAGGGGAAGGCTTAGAACAGTTTGAAGTTTAAAAACAAGGATCTTACTACTGATTGTTGTACCTTTGTGATGCCACTTCCAAGATACAAGGCTTGTTACTGGTATTAGTGAAAGATCTATGTGCTGTCAAGTCATGTGAAAGAATGTTTGGTGGGGGGTGGGGGTGTGTTAGGGTTTATGGAAACCTAACCTACTGGCATATGATGATGTGTGTATATTGGGCTTGTAGTTGTTTATGATTTGATGATTAGAAGCCTATTGGTAGCTAGTAATTTTATTTGGCAAGAATTGTTATTCCTACCAGTTTTGATAATTAGTACTGTTTTTTTTAAAGTTAGTACTAGTGGCTTGCATTTCGTACTGTTTGTTAACACATTAGTACTGCCAGGCTTGTCCGATATCGGACAGTGAAGGACATTTGTACGGTCAGTTATGACAGATATCGGGCGACACACACAAGGAAGGATTTTGGACAGAACTAAGAAAACCAAGTTCGTTTGTTTTGGATTTTTGGTTTTTGATTTTGGAACATATTGGTTCCAACACACACAGGTTTGATTGATGGTTTGTTCAGATGGTTCTTGGACAAACAGATTGGATTTTTGTTTTACATATTCTCAACAGGTTTATAAAGGCTTGTTATTCTTTGCTATAATTGGTTACGAAGAAGGTTAATTATCATCTATTTGACGATGAAGTGGAATTATTTGGGTTTATGTTCTTATCATATCTCAAATGGCTTACAATATTTGGAGGTAACTTGTTCGTGCTTAGAAACGATGTGACGAAGAATTGACAAATCTAGCAAAGGTGTGTGATCTAACTTATGGTGCTCAATGCTCACATTTGCTATCACTTTGGTTATGTGTCTCATAGAAGATGAGGATAAATTGTCAAGAGATTGCGGTCTCCCTATACATTGGTTTTGGGTATACGTTCGAAGTCACGTGGATAGTACAAGATATAAGACACAAGTTTGGGTTGTTTCTACTTAGCAATCAAGTTTGGAAATACTTATTTTCGTTCATCTGTAATCCTTACCTAGAGCCTACAAAATTGAAGATTCAAAAATGGTTAACATATGGGTTTCAGGGGAAGCTTAATGTTAAAATGTTTAACCATTTATATGCTACATCGAGGTGAAGGTTTTTACTACTACTAGTTATTGTTACTACTGCTAGTGTAAGTTTCTACTAGCTCAAGTTCAGTTTCTAAGGTGCGAATGGAGGGCAATTTGGGTCATTTGAATACTTGGATTAGAAGTGTAATATTGGTTCGTAGCTTGAAGATCAAGTTGCATACTTAGTCTGCCTATTTGATATGACAAAACGGGGAGAAGATATGATTGTTGCACATGTAAGATCCTTGGTAGCTTAAGGGGAAGTTTTCATTCGTATATTAACTTTCATGGGAAGTTCATGCTTATGTGGTTTTGTCATTACAATTAGGGGAAATAGTTTAGAATATATATTTGAGTTGATAAGAACAAAACAAGAAAATGAAGCATAAGGACGAATTCAAGCATAATTGAATTCCGTACAAGATCTGGTGGGAGTTTTATTTCTACAAAAGATAATAGAATCTAAAAGATATGATTTCTTGAAATAGAGATGAAGTTAATTAAGAATTAAAAGATTTAGTTTCCTTATACAATTATGTTTTCCCTTGTAAATCTAGAGGGACTCTACTATATAAAGAGATCCCTAGATATAGTTTTTTTTAAGTGTCAAAGTTGTAAACACCAGAAAAGTATGTGTGTGTTCTAGGCGTCAAGTCCTCTAAGTGGACGCCTAGGTTTGGTTAGTTTTAGCCTCAAGGTAATCAAGGTTTTTCTTGATCCCTGTTACAGTTCATTGATGTAATCGTATTGTTCTGATCAAATAATATTGGGGCTTGGAATGTTTGGTAAAACCTTGTTATGATAATATTGATTCATGATTAGAAATTCCAGCCTAAGTTATCATTATCCTAGATTAGTTCTTAACAAACTAGAGCTACAACGATCTTTATGGTTTCCACAGTTCTTTTTGTGGAACAAAATCCTCGTAAAGAGCATTTAATTTGTTGTAATTAATTGTGCGAACATTTTGTTTTTTCTCAATAGCAATTGGATCCTTAAATTTGTTGTCCATTTTCTTTTGACTCTTGGTAGCATCATCAAGTATGTCCTCAGTGTCTCTAACATTCACATGAATTTTCGTATTACCAAAACAAGAAGCCTCATATATTTTTGGATGATGAGAAATTGCTTTCTTGAGTGTATAGATGATTTTGTACCCTAAACCAAGTTTTAAATTTAGAATTCATATAATTCACATTGGTTTTGGTCCAAGCATGAACATTGCTTGTAACGATCGACTAATTTTTAATACTACATTTTCATTTTCTTTAGCTTTTGCTTCAAGATCTAGAACTGTATCATGATATTTATCTTCATTTTCACTCATTTTTTGTTTCAAAATCGTTTGTGTCTTTTGAAGTTCCACAATTTGTCTCTTTAATTCGATAACAGACAACTATAAATTATCCTGTTTTTGTTCTAGATCTCGAATAATATCTCGATCACGAATAAATTGAGTTTATAAATCCCTTTCTAAACGTTTTGCTTTACTGTCAGCCTCAATGAATTCGTTTAAAAAGGTGGCATTGTCTCCTTTGGTCATTTCAAAAACCCGAACCTTTTCCTTATACAACTCAAGCAGTTGTGTTAAAACTTTGTTTTGTTGTGTTACTTTGTTAGCATTTATTTTTTGTTTCTCAGCTTCCTTATAAGCATTTCTAGCTAATTGGTCTAATTCATATGATGCTTGAACATTGTTATCGTATTCAACTCTGTCACTATTAACGTCTACTCTGTCACTAAGGAATGCATAATCATAGCTTAGCCCTGCATTAGAATTAATGTTTGCTGGTTGAATTCTGCCCATCAAGCATATATTTGCACTTAATTCCTTAATTTGTTCCATCCGAGTAGCATCAGCAACAAGAAAGTTATTATGTTCATCGGTAAGAGTTACTCCTGCTTCATCCTGTTTTGCTAGCAACATCTGTTCCAAGAAGTGCTTTGAATCTCAAACTTTTGGCTTTGGACAATTACGAGCATAATGATATTTTCTCACTGCAATTGTAGCATTTGAACATTGCAGCAGTTTCTTAAAGATGTAGTTCGAAGAGTTCTCTGTGTGTTCCCAGCATCAACTGAACATTGTAACCCTCAATGATTTTCTCTTGAACATATGAACGTCTTGTATTTCTGCCATCATTACCAGAATTTCAGCTTTGAATATCCACTTTGTTAGCTTGCACAATTGCTTGGTTTATGGTATTAGAAGAAGTACGAAGACAGTTGTTTGTTGGATTAGAGAAACGTTAAGTGATTGGTCGATCGAGTAACATCATTGCAGAAATAAGTGGATCTTCATAATTGTTTTGAAATTCATCCCCTTGATAATCATCATCATAATCAACTACTGAAGAAGGATGAGTGACATAGTTAGGTGATGGAATTCTGGAAGAGGAACTCGTATGTGCTACCAATGCAAGAGGATCATAAGACTTTTCTAATTTCTTTGCTCTAGATGCGTTGACCAGTTTCTCATATTGGGAAAGATAATCAAACAAATCATCATATAAATCTTCTATTAACCTGTTTGCAAGACGAACTTGAGTGACATACTTGAGCCATTCAGGTTGCAAACAGTTTAGAAACTTTGTATTGACGGTAATTGGTGGAAATTTGATGCCATTTCGTTCCAGAGCATTCATTAACTGAGCAAAACGATTGTAGACTGACACAAGTGCTTCTCCCGGTTCAGCAACGAATTGATCAAACTCATTATTGAATCGTGTTTCCCTGTCAACTTTGTTTTGCATAGTTTCTCGCATTAAGCGTTCAACTCTTTGCCACATGGCTTGGGCAGTAGTACAAGCATCCACTGAGTTATATATGTCATTTGGGATATAGATTAAAATCAAATTCATCGCTTCAATCTCGGCTTCATAGTGTTTCAAATTATCTCCTGTCAAATCATCTTCTGTTTCCAGCCTTGGTGTTTGAGAATCATTAGGAGTGAAATTTTTTTAACTCATAGGGACCTTCATCAATTGCCTTGTTAAGCCACTTTCTGTTTTCTCTTTTTCGATTGAGGTACCTTCTGAAACGACTTGTCCATGGTATATAACTACCTCTTTCAAGCATCGGAGGTCTAGTCTTAGAACCGACATCAACAAGAGATTGTTAATGTGCATTTGAAGTCGACATGTTTTGTGACTCAAAGATTTGATCTTTATAGACGAAATCTACTTCTCAAAGAAACTTCTCAATTTATTGAATTTGACTCCTTGTCAAATTTGACAAATTTGATAAGACACGTGTCACGAATTCGATGTGTAATTTCGGAATTGAGCAACTTGTCTAATAAGCACACTTGGATAATTTTCGATAACACCTTTGTCAAAAATACCCAAAATTCAAATCTATCCAATATCGGATGTCAAGGATCTCGGTAAAAGTATTATCTCGAACACTACTTTTCTCGGACAACACAGAAACAATTTTCGAAACTTTTCTCGGATATTACTAATCTCGGACACCTCAGGAATAAATTTCGAAACTTATCTAAATTTCGATATACACACTTTTTGAAAAACCTTTTCAATCAAAATTCGACATATCAATCACGATAAAATCGTAATGATGTCAATTTCGATGAAACTTGATATGTGTACAATATTTCTGAAAAAAACGATCACAAATTTGATAAAACCGAAAATGTGGTTTTTGCACTTAGAAATCGAAAATTGATCACAATTTAGATAAAACCAAAATAAATGAGCACTTTACGATTCACAAATCCGTATTATGATGTCAAAACTTGTCCTTTTTCCCGTTGAACACAATTTCGATAAAATCAAAATTTTGTCAAGTGTGTTATGCGTATATCGGAAATAATGTTATGCGTATATCGGAAATAATCTTCCTAACAAAAATTTCGATATAACCAAAAATACGTGTATCTATTACAACTTGTAAGCTTATTCCGAAAATGAAACTCGATCCTAATACACAATTTTCGATATAACAAAAAACTTGTGTAACTAATACTATCCGATAACAAACACCGAAAATGAGAATTACACCTAATATACAAGTTTCGATAAAACCGAAAACTCGTATAACTATTACAACTCAATCTAACTAACAACAAAATGACTACCTAAAATGATTAAGCTTCAACAATTCCCTTCGTATCAATCAATTACCTTATCGAAATTGTAGATTACAAAAGAAATGATTCTGAAAATGCTCAAATCAACCAAAATAATCACGACTTAGCCATAATTATTTTCGAAAATGAGTGTAACCTTGATATAAGACGTCGAAAATGCTCAATAAGCTCAAATAACCACTCGAAACCACCGAAAACTATCAAATTTCATCACGTTAAGCTCAATAACGCATCAAATCACGAAATAGGTCACTCTTAATCTCTAATGACGTATGATACCACTTGTTAGGTCACGTTTTATCTTGAATCACACGATATATGAAGGTTTTGTATAGAGAGAATTAAGAGAGGAATGCAAGACTTTTACAAATTTTCAAATTTTATAAAGAAAAGAGAAATTGGAGGGAAAGGGAGAGTTACAAGCCTTGACCCCCTCCTCCCAATGTTGATTTGGGGGGGGGGGGGGTATTTATAGGAGTGGGAAGGATTAGCTTTCATTCCTTTATTTTCTTTAAATTGCAATCTAATCCATATTCTTTGGATAATATGTTATTTTCACTTTAAGCATATTTCTTCTTATTACAAACTACATTCTACTTATAAAATAAAGACTAACCATTAATAATAATTAAAACCTCTTAAAGTATCATAATCGACACGTTTGAAGTTTCCAAGATTATTCCCGTGAAGAATTTTGAAAAAATAAAATTATGTGATCCATCAAAGGAGTTAAGTTATTTTCTTATGAACCGAACGTGAAATTCATTGCCATACAATTATTTAACAAATAATTATTTAAATCATTTATAACGAAAGTGAATTCCATTACCACTTTAATGATCACATGTCGTCGCTATAGGTTTGGCAGGTTAATTCCACCTTGACAGAAATTAAATGTTGACCTGGAATTAAATGTTGACCATCGCCAGACTTATAGTGGCTACACGTTCGTCGCTATAGAGTATAATTAAAGTCAAATATTTAATATGCATCGTTTTGTCGTCCAGCGAACCTTTAACGACTACATTGTAGTCGCTATATAGAGTCGTCGTTAAAAGTTTTGGTCAAAGAAAGGAGTTAAGAAAGTAACTTTTGTATCATTAAATGGACTTATATCGAGTACATTTGTAATCATTATAGATGTCGGTCGTTAGAAATGCAAGTTGGCTTAATGTAAAAGGTGCACGAAGTCAGAGTCTTCTCGCAAATTTAAACCCTTTTGGAGAACTTAATGAAAAAATAACTCCTATCCAATTGCTCACACATATGCACTTAAAGAAATGTAAATGTTATAGAAATTTACAAAGTGGCGTATCTTGCTTATTACATTTATTGTATGATATGAATGTGTTCATGTGTAAGAGTATGGTGTTGTTATGTCATTGCATGCTATAAGCATAGAATACACATTCTGACACTCATGAGGTAACATATCTTGCTAGTGTGGCCAAGTTTCAACAGTTTTTACACCCAAAACATGCATTTTAAGGTTTCATTTATCATCTTGCTAGTGTGGCCAAGTTTCAACAGTTTTTACACCTAAAACATGCATTTTAAGGTTTCATTTATCATCTTGCTAGTGTGGCCAAGTTTCAACAGTTTTTACACCTAAAACATGCATTTTTAAGTTTCACTTATCATCTTGCTAGTGTGGCCAAGTTTCAACAATTTTTACACCCAGAACATGCATTTTAAGGTTTCATTTATCATCTTGCTAGTGTGGCCAAGTTTCAACAGTTTTTTACACCTAAAACATGCATTTTAAGGTTTCATTTATCATCTTGCTAGTGTGGCCAAGTTTCACACTATTTTTACACCAGAACATGCATTTTAAGGTATCATTTTATCATCTATAACTATATTTAATCATATTATTATGATGTCGTCATATGTACCAAGAATAAACTATCTCTCCTCGAACTCAACCTCACCAATACAACATATGCTTTCGAACCAACCTAAGTCAACTTGTTGGACTAACTTGACCACTTAATCCACCTAATGACCTAATTAATAGGTTCTTAATCCACCTAGTGACCTAGTTTATAAGCTCTTAATCCATCAAATAATCACTTCTCTAGCTATGTCGACGATCACAAAACCAACTTGAGTCAACTCATTAGGACCAACCTGACGACTTAACTCGACTAACTGAGTACTAGATCGATCTACATATATACCACGTTAAAATGTACCACAAACCGGCAAGTACAAACATGGTTTACGCTGTTATCTCCAAAGTGTACGTAGTCGATTCTACTAAATTCAAAACATTTCAGTTTCCCTCTAAAAATTTCACAATATGGTGATGCTTGGGATCTCAAGGCACAATGAATGGTGGTGCATGGAACATTAAATTAAAACTAGTCTTTTATATTCATCATGCTTTGCATACAAAATGGGGTTGGCTCAACCTTTTCATGGTTTAAACAAAGGAACCTTCATCAATACCATCCAAATATAATATAAATTTGCTCTATCTATGTGCCAAATTTATGAGTTATGTTCATACAAATCTGATGATTTAATGCACAATTTATTTATTTTTATATGCATGCATGTGTGGCTTCCCATGTATATATGTTTCCTATGTTGAATATTTATGACTTTTCCAGGTCATTGTTTCAACTAAAAAAATTGTATACTTTTAATTAATCAAGATAAATTTAGAGCTTAGGTTATCAACTGTTTTTGCAATATGGGGTGCATGAAAACAGTGTATATAAACTTTACAAATATTAATATTTGTGGCATGCTTGTACATGTTAGAAACATAAATATCCGAATGAAAATGCATCTTACCTGAAAAGTGAAAAAAATAAGTAGAAGTGAATTTTTTTCGTTGGGTAAATAAATATCTGACAATATTCACATTGCAACATAAAAAGGATTTATTACAAGGTTTCCCATTTATGAGCCTCTTTATATCGTGGTATCTTTAGTTTAATGTTATCTTTCAAAAGAGATATCATATTTAAACATTTTTCAAAGTTTAACAATCTAACTTGCAAAATAATACATAAAAACTAAACAAATATCTGTGTATAGCAACGAAATTTTATAACGTAAACTGTTTATATATAGCATAAATATAAATATGACTATATTTTTATAATTTTTTTAATCCTAAGTCACTAACTTTTATTATCCATTAATTCAACAAGTGGTTAATAATTAGTAGAAAATTTTAAAATATATAGAAATTTTGAATTCAAATGTCGTACTTTATGGTATTGTTTAGTGTATGAATACATTAGTAAACAAGTCAACGTAAGTTTTACCCTTTCAATGTAGATTCTTACGTTTTATATATTTATATGAATTAAAAATCTCAAGTCTCATGAAGATTTAAAGTTTTGAGTAACAAATGTATTTATTAATAATAATGCTTCAAATCTTGAACCACAATATATATGATACATGTTTATTAACTATTTATATACTTATTGGATACTTGCTTTTGCAATAGTCAGATAATTTGTTTCTGAATTTAAAAGTAAATATAATCTTTTCATTCCAACATATTTTAGACACCATAGTAAACAGCAAATTAACATTTATTAATTATGCATGAGTTGGCTAGCTCAAGGCCTCAAGTGCTGTTAATGGGCTGGACCACATTGGCCCACTCAAAAATCAAACTTATCTTTGAACATTAAATTATTTGGTCCATTTTATCATTAAGGCCCCGTTTGGTTGAGCTGTTTTCATAATGGTTTGGCATTGATGGTATAAAAGTGAGATTTGGTATCTGCTAGTGGGCCCCTCTGATTGGGCATGATGGATAATAAATCGGGATGTACAAAACCTTAGGGGAAGACCAAGATTAGAACAAAACTAGCATTTAATAATAATATTATTTTGTCATTTAGTAAAAACAAATGTTCCTATCTTCACTCAGTCATTGTTTTTTCCTTTTATTATGTTTTATAGTACAGTAACAAGCAAAACACAAACACATTTCATTAAGGCGACTTCACAAAAACAGCAAGAAATGTTTCTGTATGGAGTTAACTAAACTGACACATGAGAGCTCATAGTAAGCATTGATTACACCTTTACACCGGAGTTGTTGGATGGTAATTATGAGCCATTTTGTTACGAATGGATGATTGGGACAGTAGTTCATCTCCAACGGGTCATATGCGTCGATAGTGGAAAGTCATCCAAAGTGTTAATAACTTCATATATTCATGTATATGACGGGTAAAGTGCAATGGGTCACAACGGTATAAACACAAATGCGGAAGCAAAATCTTCGTTTGACAGCACTTACTCAAACCCGTATGAACCTATGAGGAAGTAAACAAATAAGGCAAACTAAAAGCAACTCTAACCAGCCCCCAAACAATATCAAATCAACCAAATCAGCAGGTATTAAAGATAATCAAACACACACCAAGAACACCAAGCTTTTAGCGTGGAAAACCCCAAAGTGGGTAAAAACCACGGGACACCTAGTGCCGCTTAAATCCACTATCAAGCAAGAGAGGTACACAAAGTCTTCTCTAGATAACATTAGAGGCATACAACAATCATCATAATCTTGGAATCAATATCAAGATATATGGCAACAAACAAAGAACAAGAAAGGAAGAATATCACCAAACAACTTGCAATCTGCCCGGGTAAGAAACAGAACTTCCAGGCCTCAAAATCAAGATCCCAACGGTCAAAACCTTCCTTTATATGCAAGGAAGCTTCAGTCCAAAAATCGTGACGATCCGACGGTGCAAACTCCGGGGATCGACGAAACACTGCTGCTGGGTTTTGGGTGATAAGAACTTCGAAAAATCTTCTTTTTTTTCTTACTTTCTTCTCTTGTTTTTTCACACTTTATAATGAGCATAAGGATGCCCTAAATAAGGACTAAATGGACCCAAGATGGGCCCCAATGTGTTGGGCTCTTAATCCTCATGGACTAAGAAAATACCCAACAAATCTCCCCTATTTTCTGTCTATGAGGATGAGTTCGCCATCCCGGCGAACGAGCAACAGTCTTTCAACTTTCTCTTGTCTTACAGCCTTTTGATCACATATCGGAAGCATTATCATCCGTATGAACTTATTAAGTTCAAACATACCATCTCAAGGCATCTCTAATGCCAATAGATACCGTGGATGATCATATTTATTTGTACTGTCTTCTATGAAACATCGAATTCTTACAAGAGTGAAAGCGGAAACTTGATTGTCACAAATAACCGCATAAACGTAGTTGCTTTAACCAAGTTCTGGCAAAAAACCTTATTCAACCACAATAGTTCTTTGCACGCTTCCGTTGCTGCCACATACCCAGCCTATGTTGTAAACAAAGCCACACACTTTTGCAATCTTGATTGCCATGAAACAGCTCCCCCTGCAAAGGTCATCAAATATCCAGAAGTGGACTTCATGTTGTCCTTATTTCCAGCCAAATATTGAGTCTGGTAACCAACACCATGGGTTTTCCCAATTTCCAAATGTGATACCCCAATTTTGGAAGTACCTCGCAGATATCGCAATAATCCATTAACAGCTTTCCTAATTGCTTCCTTACAAGGATTTGACAGTACCGACAGACAACACCAACCGCATGAGCTAAATCCATGCCTTGAACACACCACAGCAAACATTAGCACCAACCGCTGATCGCATATGGAACTCTATCCATCTTATTCAATATCTTCTTAGAAGAAGGACAATCCTTATCAGTAGCTAAAGTTGGGAGTTAGAGGGGGAACAAACCACTTTAGCTTTATCTATGTGAACTGCGCAAGACACCTCTCAAATGTATTGCTCTGTGAAATATTCACTTCTTGGCACCTCTATCGCGAAAAATCCGAATGCCCAAGGATTTGTTTGCGGCCCCCAAGTCTTTCATAGCAAAGGATTTTGCTTCAAACTTGCTTCAATTGGGCAATTCATCTAAAGTTCTTGCCAACAATCTGCATATCATCACATATATAAAAAAAAAACAATAAGAGATGAAGTCAACATCACCAAACCTCTGAAAGAAAACACAACTGTTAAGAAAAAGTCTTTCGAAGCCTTGCTTCTCTATAACCTACTTAAACTCCTTGTACCACTGCCTCGGTTGCTGTGCTCGAACCCATACAAACTCTTCTGAAGTCTACACAGAATCTTCTTCCCCTATGAAAACCTTCTGGTTGCTCCATGTAGATTTCTTTATCCAGATCACCATGAAGAAAAGCTGTCTTGACATCCATTTGCTCCACCTCAAGATCGAGGCTAGCCGCCAAACCAAGAACAACTCGAATTGATCCCATCTTCACAACCGGAGAGAAAATCTCATCAAAATCAATACCTCTTTTCTGACTGAAACCTTTAACCACCAATCTGGCCTTGTACCTCGGTCTAGAAGTATGTTCTTCAGTCTTCAATTTGTAAACCCATTTGTTTTTCAAAGCTCTCTTGCCCTTAGGCAGCTTCACCAACTCAAAGGTATTGTTCTCATGCAAGGAATTCATCTCATCTTCCATGGCTTCAAACCATTCTTTTTTGTGTTCATCTTCCATAGCTTCTGCATAACACTCGGGCTCTCCCCCATCAGTAAGTAAAACATACTCATGTGCAGAATAGCGTGTGGAAGGATGATGATCTCTAGTAGACCGCCTAAGCGGAAGGAATGGTGGCATATCAGGTACTGGTAACTCAGGATGAACGTCTTCATCTAAGTTTGGTTGCTCTTGAGCATCAACATCATCAGCACCCTGTTCTTCATCATTCTGAATATCATCTCCAAACTGTGAGTCAAAATGTTTAGGAGGAACCGGATCCAAGTCAATAAGATCATCATTATGTTGAGGAATTGTCTCCCTCTCAGCCTTCTCAACATCTTTCAAAGTTAGATCTTCCTCAAACACTACATCTCGGCTACGAACGAGTTTCTTTTGAACTGGATCATACAACCTGTACCCAAATTCATCTTGACCATACCCGAGGAACACACATGGCTTAGTCTTCACATCAAGCTTTGATCTTTCATCTTTAGGAATATGCACAAATGCCTTGCATCCAAAAACTCGTAAATGACGGTATGAAACATCTTTGCCGCTCCAAACCCTGTCAGGAACATCAAAACGCAAAGGAACACAAGGGGTTAGATTAATAACATGTACCGCCGTATTCAAAGCCTCACCCCAAAAAGAAGCAGGCAACCCTGCATGTGAAAGCAAGCATCTGACTCTCTCAACCAAAGTTCTATTCATCCGCTCTGCTAAGCCATTTAACTGTGGTGTCTTCGGTGGAGTCTTTTGATGCTGAATTCCATGCTCTCTACAATAAGCATCAAAGGGGCCAATGTATTCACCTCCATTGTCAGTTCGAATACATTTAAGTTTCTTCCCTGTCTGCCTCTCAACTAAAGCATGAAACTGCTTAAACACATCCAATACTTGATCTTTAGTCTTCAAGGTATATACCCAAACCTTTCTTGAGTGATCATCGATGAAAGTGACAAAATATGAACACCCACCAAGTGTTTTAGTCTTCATGGGACCACAAACATCGGAATGTACCAGATCAAGTATGTTCTCCATTCTGAAAGGAGAACGACTCTTAAAAGCAAGTCTAGTTTGCTTTCCTGCCAAACAGTGAGAACACTTTTTCAAGTTGATATCATGCACACCAGATAACACATTCTTCTTAGAAAGAATAGACATCCCCTTTTCACTCATGTGACCAAGTCTCTTATGCCATAACTCGGTCATATCATCATTGTCTACAGCATTGACAATGCTCTTGGATATCTTCGGATGAGTCATGTATAACTTGGATTCCCTTTTTCCTCTTGCCACAATCAAGGATCCGAGTGTTACTTTCCACAAACCATTACCAGAACTGTTGTGGTAACCATCTTCATCAAGAAGACCTGTTGAGATAATATTGAGTCTCATATCTGGGACATGTTTTACATTATGCAAAACCAATTCCATCCCCGTGTCAAACTTCAAGCAAATATCTCCAATACCAGCAATCCTTGATAGCCCAGTATTACCCATCCTAACAACACCGAAGTCACCTGGTGTGTAAGATGAATAATAATCTTTTCGTGTTGCAACATGGCACGTAGCACCACTGTCAAGAATCCAACTCGAATCATCATTAGCAAGGTTGACCATATCATAATCATAACAAACAAAGAACTCATCTGTGGTGGTATTTACTTCAGTATTGTCATCACCATCATCATCTTTCTTGTGTTTGTTCTTCTGGTTGTTGTAGTTTTTCTTCTTGTTCTCTTTTTTCAACTGTCTGCAAAACTTCATCGTGTGCCCCTTTTTATGACAATGATAACATTCAACATCAGCAAATTTTCCTTTGCTGGAACTACTACGATGATTACCTCTGTTACTCGGGCCTCTGCTTTGACTTCTCCCCCGCCTTTCTGTGACCAAGACATCTGACTGTGAAGAAGAACCCTGTGACTTTCTTCTCGTTTCTTCATTCAGAATACTGCCTTTAGCCAATTCCATGGTGATAACACCATCTGGTGCAGAGTTGGACAAAGATGTCCTAAAAGTCTCCCAAGTATCCGGTAAAGTACCAAGAAGCCACAAGCCTTGAATCTCATCTTCAAACTTGATACCCATACCTGCAAGCTGATTTATAATACCCTGAAAGGCATTTAAGTGATCAGTAATAGGAGACCCATCAGTGTACTTTAATCTCATCATTTGCTTGATTAAGAACAACTTGTTATTTCTAGTTTTTCGAGCATATAACTGTTCAAGTTTGTTCCAAAGAGTACGAGCATGTGTCTCCTCACAAATATGGTTCAAAACATTATCATCAACCCATTGCCTAATATACCCGCAAACCTGTCTATGCAAAATAGTCCATTCTGCATCTGTTTTGTTCTCAGGTTTCTCAGTAGTAAATGCAGGCAAGTAGTAGTCTTTAACATAAAGGAGATCCTCCATTTTTTCCTTTCAAAACATGATAATTAGAACCATTCAAACTAACCATCCTACTTGTATTAGCTTCCATCGTTCAAACAGGTTAAGTCCCAAAACCAAGAACCAAGCTCTCGATACCAATTTGACAGGTAAGAACAATGGGTCACAACGGTATAAACACAATTGCGGAAGCAAAACCTTTGTTTGACAGCACTTACCCAAACCCGTATGATCCTATGATGATGCAAACAAATAAGGAAAAATAAAAACAACTCTAATCAGCCCCTAACAGTCTCAAATCAGCTCTAAAACAGCAGATAAAAATGTAATCAAACACACAGCAAGAACACCAAACTTTTAGCGTGGAAAACCCCAAAATGAGTAAAAACCACGGGACACCTAGTGCCGCTTAAATTTACTATCAACGAGGAGAGGTACACAAGGTCTTCTTTAGATTACACTAGAGGTATACAACAAACATCATAATCTTGGAATCAAGCATCAAGATATATGACAACAATCAAAGAACAAGAAAGGAAGAATATCACCAAATAAGATGCAATCTGCCCAGGTATGAAAACGGACTTATAGGCCTCAAAATCAAAATGCCAACGGTCAGAACCTTCCTCTCGATGTCAGGAAGCTACAGTCCGAAAATCGTGACGATCTAACTGTGCAATCTCCGGTGATCGAAAAAACACTGTAGATGGGTTTGGGTGATATCTTACTCCGAAAATCTCTTTCTTTTCTGTTATTTTCTTCTCCTCACAACTCTTCACACATCTTACTGCTAACCACAATAATAAGAGTCCTTAAATAGACCCAAGATGGGCCTCAATGTGTTGGGCTATTAATCCTCATGGGCTAAGAAAAAAAATACCCAACAATAAACGTGGACTATTTATTTAAAACGAAGTGAGTATATTTCTTAGTAAATTATATCGTTGGTCCTTCAACTATATTGAATTTTTGTGTTTAGTCTCAATATCGACGAAATTGCACCGGTAGTCTCCAACATCCTGATTTTGTTTCTATAAGGTCCCAAAACCCTAACGGTCATTAATAATCTCATTAGTATCAAGGACTTCTTGTCCGAACACCCTATGGTTCCTGAATTTTTCGATGCTCGAATTTAAAAAATAGTCGTTTTATTACCGTTTTTAAACTTTTCTATTAAAAAAAGTCTTTTAAATTCTTATAAATTCCTACCATCATCACTGATTCGTTGACGGTATATATATAAAATACTACTAGGCAAATCCAAACTCTTCACCCTTGACCAAGGCAAAAAGTCAAG
>BQNB010106106.1:0-23461 GCA_026074375.1 Tanacetum coccineum | reverse complement strand
AAGGAAGATTAAGAAGAAAGTATACAGCAAGTAGAAGCCAAGAAACAAGAAGAAAGAAGTCTCTTGATTCATCTTTTAAGTATTCGAGTTGTTTTTGCTCCATTCAACCCATATTCATCATTTCAAGTACTAGTAAGCTTTCTATCTTGCTCCATAAGCTCTTACCTTGTTGTAGAACTTATAACTAGAGGGGATAAAAATATAATTATCCAAAAGTTAAACTTGAAGGGTTGTTTTGTCATACTTAAAAGTTAAAGGTTTAAAGATTTTAAAAGTTATATTAAAAGGATTAACTTTGTAAATATATATAAACCAAGGGTATATACTATCATTTTGCATTCTTAAAGGTATGGAATGTAATATTTTTATATAAATTATAAAAATATATTTAAATATTATAAGACTCGATTTTAATAAAACCCGACACATTTGTCGTTATCATCGACTAGCTTTTGAAGAAACTTAAAATCTTATCGTATCACGTTACTAGGTAATTTCATGTGAGGGGTTTCATTTGGGTATACGTTTTGACGAGTTTGCTGGATTTACGATTTAAAGTGTCCTAGCTCCTCAAACGTTTACTGCATGACCTCTGAATTATGATAGCCCGAACAGTGATACAATATTCCATAAATAATCAAATCAAAGTAATATGTTAAACTTTTTGAAGTTTTGACAATCAAACTAAGACTTGACATATTACTTTAGGTTGCGTGTTGAAGCCGTTTTACTTTCACTTGATATACTGAACTTCCCCGCCCGGGTAGATAACATCGTACTACCATACGGACGCATTTCATTTGATATACTTTTGCCATCAATCAGATTTCCCTATTAAGGTGAGTTCATAGCCTCACATTTTAATCTCTTGAATATTTTCATAAACCCGCGAGGGGGATACATGCTATAAACCATGAATACAAGTGTTTTCCAACTGTATGCTTTCCTGAATATACTATTGCCAGAATCTAAGTCCCTTTATGCCAAAAAGTCCCCCACTATCATGGACCATTAATCACTTGCGAGTGAACGCGAATATTATGGATAGGCCTATCGGGATTGACGAATCTCGTTTGTGTTAGCCGAATAGGTAACCAAACTCACTATATTTGAAACTCATAGGTATATGGAAATTACCTACACAAGGGGCCATTATCATTATATATATCATTATTATTGATATATACACAAGTCAGTTTGTGTGCCATGAGCTTAGATGCAATATTACTATTTTTCCATGATGATTGTATCTGCAGTGCAATTATTACCATTATGATAACTTGTATTTAACTATTACATTTCATTATAAACATATGGATTTCACTCAACCATTGTGTTGATCTTTTGAAGCATGTTTATCCTAGGTAATTGAGCAACTTATGGCACGGAGTGGCACGGACTTGAAGATGGCTAAAACTTGTTATCATTCACAATTTAGATTTTCAATGTAGATTTTGGGACCTCTATTTGTAAAAACTCTGATGAAATAATGAATGATAACTTATCTTTTAAAAACGTCTCTTTTGAGTGATTCTCTATTATTGTAACTGTGAATCATAAAGTAATACCCCAGATTAGCTTCCGCTGCTATATTTGAAAAATGGAGGTGTTACAGAGTGGTATCAGAGCTCATGGTTATAGAGAACAAGGGTAAAACCTTAACTATAACTACTTTTTCCATCCAAGAAAGTCATCCGTGCCACTACATTTCCTGAATAGTGGAGGAGCCACTACTTTTCCCGAATAGTATGTAAAAATACATAACTATTATACTATTATATAAATAACTTATGTTATTTACCGCTGGGTTGTTAACAGAGTGATGTCTTCTCCTAAGCACCCTACTTCTGATATTGAGGATGCTTTTTCCTCTAACTTTCAGGACTATTTCCCAGCTTTGCCGAGAAATACTTCTTCCAACTCTTTAAATGATTCAGCTAGTTTAGTTCCAATAGTTTCACCAACTCTTTCACTTTCTCATGATGACCCTTATATGAAGGCATATGATGCTACTGATAATGAATTACCTATTCCACTACAACTCCTATTGCTCCACTAACTATTTTGCCTCCATCTCTAGTATTATCACTATCATCAATGTTTGATTCCTGATATTTCTTTCCTCCCGAGAAGATTTCATCACCTAAAGACACTAAGACTCCTGTTGGATCACCCATTCCAGTATCTCAATCTTCATCAGTAGGATCTTCATCACCGGTTGGGTCAACTACACCACCACTAGATTATCCCTTTGATGAGTCTATCTTCGTAGAGTTAGATAACTCATTATGGATCATACCGCGACCACTAGGAAATAAACCAGTCCTCGAGGAACCTAACGAGTCAGATGCTTGTTAGAATGTTCATCTTTGTAAATAATCATGGAGGATATCCAGGTTCGTCATCAAGGGTCTTTTGAACAAGATCCAAGAACTCAAAAACAACAAGGGAGAACCACCAGATTAGGTCTATGTTGTTTACAGCTTTCTAGAATCTAATCACTAGATGTATGGTATAAATAATGATGCTTGTCAAAATTTTGCTATAAAAATTATATAGACAAGTTGTTTATGATCTAATACAGTGGTGATTCCGTTATACCTCGTTGTTTCATAATACCAATTGTGTATGTCAAGATTGTCTATCCCATATCCTGTAGTATGATATGACTCATATCTTTATCCGGGATTACTATAATTCTCTTACTATTTGATTTTCTCAAAACCTTTGTATCTAGAAACACTAAGCCTCCTACTAGATTACTCATTCCATTATTTTCGTGTCTATCTCTCAAAGTCTTAAATTCTAAAATATTTCGTTGTATTTTGCAATATCAAAAGAATGATCACAAATCTTTTTATTATAATTTTCATACCTTAACTTGTGATATGACTATATCATTTTATGGATTCTTAATTCTGTGTTGTCTTGTATATGTTGATAAATGCCTCCCAAGATAACATCAACATCTGTAGCACCAGCATGACTCAGGCTGCCATCCGGCAACTGATTACTGATGGTGTTGTTGCAGCTCTAGAAGCACAAGCTACTAACATGACAAATACTGACAATACTAATAGAAACTCTGGACCAAGAGAAACTCCTATAGCAAGGAAATGCACTTACAAGGAGTTTATGAGTTACCAACCTTTCTACTTCAATGGTATGGAAGGAGATGTTGGTCTCATTCGTTGGTTTGAACGAACTGAATCGGTATTTTCTTGTAGCAACTGTACCGAGGACTGCAAACTAAAATTTGCTACTGGTACTCTCACCGAAGATGCCTTGTCCTGGTGGAATTCCTATGCCAAACCTATTGGAATAGAGCAAGCCGACAAGATAGCCTGGACCGAATTGAAAAGGCTCTTGACCAATAAGTATTTCCCTCGAACTGAAGTCAAGAAAATGGAAGACGAATTTTACAACTTGGTTGTGAAAGGAAATGATCTCAAGACTTATGTCAAAAGATTCCAAGAATTAGCAGTTTTATATCCAAATATGGTACCAAACACTAAGAAATTTATGGAAGCCTTTATCGGGGGACTACCCAGAAGTATTGAAGTAAATGTTACCACTTCAAAGCCTCAAACTTTGGAGGAAGCCATTACCATAACCTAGAGGTTAATGGATCAGGTAACAAAACATAATTCTGAGCAAGGAACCAATAATCACAAACAAAAGTTTGATGATGGAAGAAACACCACTAACAACAACAACTACCCCAATGATCGCAACAACAACAACTACCAAGATAACCGCAACAATAACAACCATAACAATGATCACCACCAACAGCAAAATAGGAGGCAAGAAACCTTTAGGGCTTATGTTGCCAACAATGGGTATACTAGAAACCGTCCCTTGTGTAAAATATGCACCCTGCATCACATAAGACCTTGCACTGTCAAGTGTCAGACTTGCAACAAGATAGGTCATCTAACCAGGAACTGCAGAACCAAAAGGCCAACCACTAAAAGCAATCTACAACGAGAGCTAGTAATTTATAATGTCTATGGAGAGAAATGGCTTTATAAAAATCAGTGCTCAAAAGCAAACAACAATACCTACGGAGAAGCATACTTGCTGAGGGACAAGAACACTCATTAAGATTCGAATGTAGTCACAGGTACGTTCCTTCTAAACCAACTTCTAGCTAGAATATTACTTGATTCTGGAGCAGATGAAAGTTTTTTTATCTATATCTCTTGCTTTTATGCTTAATATCCTACCAACTACACTAGATACCACCCACAACATTGAAATGGCAAATGGAAACCTAGTAGGCACCAATGCCGTTATTTAGTGTTTTGTTAAACCAACCTTTCGAAATTGATCTCATGCCAATTAAACTTAGCAGTTTCAACGTCATCATTGGTATGGATTGGTTATCCAAGTATCATGCCAAAATTCTCAGGGACAAATCATCCCCATCGATGGTAAAACTTTGATCATCCGAGGTGATTGAAGTAAAACCCGACTAAACCTCATATCTTGTATAAAAACCAAAAGGTATATATCCAGAGAATATCAAGTTTTCATAGCTCAAGTAATGGGAAAGAAATCAAGCAACTAAGACAAAGTTGCATCCTTATAGTCAAAGTAAGATGGAACTCTAAGAGAAGACCAGAATTTATGCGGAATCGCGAAGATCAAATTCGTGCCAATTATCCATATCTATTTTCAAACATCACTCCATTATCCAAATAAATCTAGGGACGAGATTTCTTTAAGGTTGGGGGGCTATAACAACCCGTAATTTTCATCAATGTAATATCCATTTATTAAAATAGATTCAATGTACTATCCATCTATTATATTATATACCACCTTTTTACGGGGAAATTTTTGCTTTATCTCATTATGCAACGTAACTTGCATCTCTATTATCTCATTATGCAACGTAACTTGCATCTCTAATATCTCATTATGCAACGTAACTTGCATTTCTAAAGTAAACGTGCTCACGCAACTACCTATGCCTATTCTATCTATGTTTACATCAAGCAAACATCATAATATGTCAAGTCAATATTCTAATAACCACTATACATTGTACGTTATCTATTTAACGTAGTTTTCATGACATTATTACTAAATGTACGTTATCCGTTAATGTTTATATGAAAACCCTAATTATATGTAAAGTTTTCATACGATATCAATGTACAAGTTTCCAAGGCATATGTACCAGTATCATAGCACCACATTTGAATATAATTTTCCCTCCAAATCATTGTACAACTCATTAAAGCACAAGGTATAAATCCATGAAGCACGAATTCAAACTTTGTCATTTTCCCTCTATTTTTCCTAAGGATTCTTACCACTACTTAAGCACATGTTACAAGCTTCTAATGCACAACATTTAACACATTTATACTCTCTAATCCTAACCCTAATCCATGACTAAAAACTAGAAACCCTAACCCGAAATTAAACCAAACCCGCCACCCTTTTTAACCCATTTTAACCCATTTTCTAACTAAGCTAACACCCTAGCACCTCCATGACCTCACCACCATGTCACCAAGCAGCCTCCCAAGCACCTCCATCATCACCTTGGCCACCAAGTTTTGCAAAATCACCTCCTTGTCACCTTCTTGTGATGTCACACCCCTAAACACCATACATCTCACCATAGCTAGATTCTAACCTCCTTAGTCACCACTCTAGTGTCCCTTGGTCCCTACTCCAAGACCCTTGGCCACCACTCTACACTACTTGGTCCTTACTTCACTCAAACTTGGCCACCAAGTCTCTCTTCACACTATATATACACGTACATATTACACTCTTTCAAATCACAACTCAAAACTCAACACAAACACAAATAGAGTTCTAAAATCAGATCAAGGAAGATCAAGTGAAGCCCCAAGATCAGTTTTGAAGACAAGAATCAAGAGAAGGAAGCCCTCGAAGTTGTTTTCTAGGCGTGCGAACCCGAAACCCCATTTTGACCCATTTCTAGCTCAAGTAAGCTTAATTCTTGTTCAATAAGCTCCTTTTCTATTTTGAAACTTTAATAAGCTTCTTAAGATCATGTGTAAACTCTTGTTTAAGAATTTGAATCACAAAAGCATACGTTTTTGGTTTTCCTAAACCATACGCACCCATTTTGATCTTTTAAGCTCATACGCCATTTCCATAAGCTATAAGCTCGTAAATTCTTCTTATTTTAGCTTATTCTAATAAGCTATAAGCTGTAAATCTCTTTTGGAATCCTAAAATAAGCTTGCATGGCATTTTGGACTTGTTTTGTAAATCGAATCCATGCAAGGGGTATATATTGTAAATATTTTGGAAAATTATAACTAGAGGGGCTGAAAATGTCATTTTCCCAAACTTATAACTACAAGGAGCTGTTTTGCCAAGTTTTAAAGTCAAAGGTTTAATTTATATATACTTTATATATATAAAAGGATTAATTTTGTAAATAAATATAAAATCAAGGGTATATATTACCATTTTTGCATTCTTAAAATATAAGATATTATATTTTTATATAAATTATAAAAATATAGATAAATATTATAACACTCGATTTTATTAAAACCCGACACATTTATCGTTATTAATCATCGATCAACGCATTATAAATTAGTTATATTATATATTTAACGTAATCGACTAGCTTTTGAAGAAACTTAAAATCTTATCGTATCACGTTACTAGGGAATTTCATGTGAGGGGTTCCATTTGGGTATTTGTTTTGACGAGTTTGCTGGGTTTACGATTTAAAGTGCCCTGACTCCTCAAACGATACTACATGGCCTCTGAATTATGATAGCCCGAACAATGATGCAATATTTCCATAAATTAATAAACCAAAGTAAATACGTATGATAAAACTTTACGAAGTTTTGACAATCAAACTAAGACTTGACATATTACCTCAGGTTGCATGTTGAAGCCATTTTACTTTCACTTGATATATTGAACTTCTATGCCCGGGTAGATAACATCATACTACCATACGTACGCATTTCATTTTATATACTTTTGTCATCAATTAGATTTCCCTGTTAAGGTGAGTTCATAGCCTCGCATTTTAATCTCTTGAATGTTTTCATAAACCTGCGAGGGGGATACATGCTATAAACCATAAATACAAGTATTTTCAACTGTATGTTTTCCTGAATATACTATTGCCAGAATCTAAGTCCCTTTATGCGAAAAAGTCTCCCACTATCATGGACCATTAATCACTTGCGAGTGAATGCGAATATTGTGGATAGGCCTATTGGGATTGACGAATCCCGTTTGTGTTAGCCGGATAGGTAACCAAACGCACTATATTTGAAACTCATAGGTATATGGCAATTACCTACACAAGGGGCCATTATCATTATATATATCATTATTATTGATATATACACAAGTCAATTTATGTGCCATGAACTTAGATGCAATATTACTGTTTTTCCTTGATGATTGTACCTGCACTGCAATTATTACTATTATGATAACTTGTATTCAACTATTACATTTCATTATAAACCTATGTATTTCACTCAACCATTGTGTTGATCTTTTTAAGCATGTTTATCCCCGGTAATTGAGCAACTTATGGCACGAAGTGTCACGAACTTAAAGATGGCTAAAACTTGTTATCATTTACACTTTATGTTTTCAATGTAGATTTTGGGACCACTGTTTGTAAAAACTCTGATGAAATAATGAATGATAACTTATCTTTTAAAAACGTCTCTTTTGAGTCATTTTCTATTATTGTGACTGTGAATCATGAAGTAATACCCTAGATTAGCTTCCGCTGTTATATTTGAAAAATGGGGGTGTTACACCTATAGATTGAGATAATGTGGCTAATACCTTTTTAAGGTCAAATGAAACTACATTATTCTCCTTGTGTACTACGATCCCTTCTTTATGGTAGTGATAATGCGTTTGATGAAGATGAGTCAGAGCTCTTAATAATTCCATAGGCCAGACATTTGGGTGGTCCTTATGAGACGGAATTGATGGATGTGTGCGATGTAGATGATCCTAGAGCTCTTAATGATTCTATAGCCCAGTCATTTGGGTGGTCCTTATGAGACGGACTTGATGGATGCGTTTGATGTAGATAAGCCCAGAGCTCTTAATGATTCCATAGCCCAGTCATTTGGGTGGTCCTTTTAAGACAGACTTGATGGATGCGTTTGATGTAGATGAACCCGAAGCTCTTAATGATTCCACAGCCCAGTCATTTGGGTGGTCCTTATGAGACGGACTTGATGGATGCATTTGATGAAGATAAGCCCAGAGCTCTTAATGATTTCATAGCCCAGTCATTTGGGTGGTCCTTATGAGACGGACTTGATGTGTGGAAACTAGAAAGGGGGGGGGGGCTAAATAGTTTACTGGTTAATTGCCGTTTTAAAATTTTGCTTCAAAAAATTAATCAGATTTGATTTGTATGTTTCAATCAACCAACAATATGAAACAATCAATAAATCTATCTACTCACAATCACAACATAAACAATGAAATATATACAAAACACAATAAAAGAGATAAGGGAAAGAACGATCAAACCACAACACCAAGATTTATAGTGATTCGGCTATGAAGCTCTTCTTCGCCCTACTCTACTCCCTGAGTATCCGACTTAAGATTTCACTATGTCAACAAGCTCCGTTTAGGAGGAGAAAACCGTTTACACGTCGATTACGTTGTTTATGACACTAAGCTAAATGTTTAGTCCTAATCTGAGCTAGAACCAATCTACCACTTCACCAATGTATTTTAAGGACTAAAATACTAACCCTCACACAATCGACACTATCGAATTTATACGCTATGTGATTTTACACACTAACACAAGATCAAGACACTAGAGGTTTGGATCTTAGAAGAAGATAGAAGGAATTACTAATCTACAACACTTCGTTTCTTGGTGAATACGAGTGTTCTTCTCTTGTACTTGATAGAAGAAGTAAGAAGGTGAGATTGGATCACTTGAAACATGATTAAACTATGTTAGTGATCAAGAGATTTAAAGAGAGAAAGAAGGTTTTAGTGAGAGAAAGAGATCTGAAAAACTACAGGGAATAGTGCAGTATTTATAGCCAAGACTGGGTAACGTCTCCTGTGGGCAGTCCCGGCGGTAGACGCTCCTATTTTTGTATTTTAGTGGAGAAAGTTGAAACTGGTATGGAACCTTCTGTTTTGGGAGGAAAACCAGTTTCAAATTTTTATAATTAAATAAAACATTTCTTTTATTAATAAAAATATTTTGAATATTTTTATTTTTGTAAAAATACTTTTGTAGAAAAGTAAAGGTTAAGAAAATATATTCTTGATTACAAATCATGTTTAATGATTTGTTTATACATACCTTAAGTGACTTGTGTCGAAATGGAAGTTTACGATTAATAACATGTAAACGTTAATTTTTATCGTAGATGTTTTTACATTTTGTTATCTTCAAAACGTAGAGGAGTCGAAAAATATAAATAACGTTTTTAGACATTATTTTTATTAACAATCTCCTCCTTTTTGATGATGACAAAAGATAAACTCATTTACATAAAAATAAATATTTCAAGTTATTATGAGTTTTAATCCATTTCTCCCCTTTTTTGTCGAATCTATAAAGGTAGATCGTCGAGTTAAGAAGAGAAAGAAATCAACGATGCTAAAGATCCCCCTTGATGTATACTCTCCCTCATTTGGGGCACCAAGGGATCGAGTGGTGATGAATTTCTACAAAACCTAGTTAGAATCACAAGATTAAGATATACTTCTAATTAGTAGCAATATTACAACAAATATACACATAAATGGCTATATATAGAAAGAAGTAGCCAACTATTAAAAATTCATACAATTCACCCATAATAATAGAGATTCATTCATAATAAAGCAAATTCATACTTAAAAAGCATGAATATTACAAGACTAGAAATTAAACAAATAGGACATAACCATAATGACATTATAAGTACTACATAAAACCTAGATGATTCTTGAGTCATAGATAATGGATTTGAGCAAAAGGTTGGGTGAAACATTATTTAGAAGCATTGAAGATGTTCTAAGGATGAGGTGGAGAGGGTGATGCAATGGTGGAAGTAAGAAGATAATCAAGGTGAGCAAACATGAAATTCATCTCATCTTTAAGAAAAAGAATGAGATTTCAGTTGTGAAAGCAACAAAGACAATTTACCCCATGATAGTAAAACATGTTGAAATACATAGGATGACCCATGATAGGTGGTTGAGGTAGTGATGATGGTGAAGGGGTATTAAGAATGTGATCATAAGGAGTGATTGGTGATAAGGAAAGAGTGGATTTGAAGGTCTTGGAGGAGCATCCAATATGTAATCAAGAAAAGGATTAGATGGTTGAGGAGAGGGTATGTCATTTGAGGAAAAAGGTGAAGATTGTGGTTTTGATTCAAATGAGGATGAGGTAGTGCCAAAGGTAGATGATATGTCTTTGGTTGATGGAGTTTTAGAGGGTGCGTTTGATGGAGATGGAGATGAGGATTTTGTTATAGGAGAAGGTGTGATAGTGTCATCATCTTCATTTATTAAATCCACAAAGAGTTTTCTAGGTGGGATGTTGGTTAGTTTGATCTTCTTAGAGGGATTAGAGGAGGAGGCTTGGGTGGAAGCCATGAGAGTAGAAGTAAAATGAAGAAGATGATGAAGAGAATGAGGGAGGTAAGTATTTAATCAAAGTGAATGCTTTAAAGAGGAAAAGCATGGGATGATGTAATTTAGATTCCAAAAGGTGTTTAAGAAAATGCAAAAATATAGTTGGGTCTACAGAGAAGATAGTCAACTACACAAAAAATCAAGAGAATACAGTGAAAATTATCGTGACTCCTGGTGGCGGTCCCTTAAATAGGAGGGCGGTCCCATATATATATGGGTGCCGCCTGGTATTTAAGGGGGTTGTTTTCTGGAGGGACAAAAATTTTCAGAGTTTTTCCAGAATTTTATACCTATGCAGAATTATGCTATCCTGGAAATCCTTCTTGCAGCCAACACTATTTCCTCAAGAATCATCTAAGACTTCCAAATTTGCAAATGCATGAACTAACTAATCTAAATTCTATTAGGGGAATCAAGTATAGGCATTTGACAAAGAAATAATTAAGCATGCATAACGACAAATATTTAATAAAGAGCATAGTATGTTAATTGGTTATGCAAACAAGTTTAGGATCATAAAATGGAAAAATAATCCAAGGAAAAACATGTTTCCTAAACTACTTACTAAAAATCCTATCAAATTAACCATAAGTTTAAGTACGAGAGCATAAATAATAAGTGATAAGTACCAATAAAGTTTAATAAGTACTAAGCATAAATAAATTGTCTTTAGCAATTTTCCAAATTGCTCACTACTTCTTCTTTCCCCTCAACAAGTTCTTGATGCCCTTCCCGATTGACCTTATCCCACCACGTTGCTCATCTCGCAATTGGACTTAACGGTTTAGGATTTCGGTTTGGCGAGTATAGAAGTCTTCCATGTTTGGGTCAATATTGGGTGGGTTTGAAAAGATTTGAGGGATGTCATTTGCAATAAATTAACGAAACAAGTAGGGGAAGGAGTGCTTGCACGTGAGGTCCCTTCGTCATTTCCATCATCATCATCATCGTTGGGATGAGAGGAGGATGGTTGACCGAAGGCGGATGAAGAAGAAGTGGAGAAACGACCTCTTCTCGTGCCTTTTAATTATATATATCGTAACTTTTAAAAACTTTTATTTTATGTATTATCATGATGAGAATTTGATTTCACACTACTTAATTCTTCCTATTCTATATGTACATCTTTTGTAAAAATTGCACCCATTATATATTAGTCTCATTTTTTTTCATAACTATATACAAAGTCAAGAAAATACAAACTCATAATTAATTAAGAGTAGAGCGTTTCTTCTTTATCTTTTTATTTTTCTAAGTTTCATCTTCAACTTTTAGGTCTAAAAAAGATACAAAGATAGCCTTTCAACTTTGTCAAAAGCAAAAAAAATAATAATACTCCAACAGATCTGTTAATTTCGTTATAACTTACCAATTTTGCCATTCTAAATTTTGTACGAAAAATTTGAATGATAATTTGTAAAAACTAAAGTTGCAACTCATCTAAAATAGGAGGACTACAAGTGTATGTTTTGGGGACTTTAAGTCAATTCTCATTTTAATATTTAACTTGAGCTATAGATGAGAAGAATTAGCATTACTTTACATTGTTGATTGCATTATTCATATATCTTGACCAATCAAAGAATTTGTAAGTCTTCTCCTTTCTTTACTCTTTTGTTGTAAATTTTGCTTTGTTAATACAAATAATGTCTAAAAACGTTATTTATATTTTTTAATCTCTCGATGTTTTTGATAATAACAAAATGTAAAAACGTTTACGATAAAAATAAACGTTTATAAATTACTAATCATAAAATTCTATTTCTAAAGTTAACCACTTAAGGTATGGATAAACAAATCATTAAACATGATTAGTGATCAAGAAAATATTTTTCTTAAACCTTACATTTCTACAAAAATGTTTTTATAAATATAAAAACAAAATATTTATTTATAAATGAAATATATTATTAAATTAATAAATTTGAAATCAGATTTTTCCCCCCAAAATGGAAGGTTCTAAATCAGATAACACCTTCCTCACAAAAAGACAAAAAGATGAGCGTAGTCTACGGCGGCCCCTTTATAGGCCTGGCGACCCCCTTATATATAAGGGACCGCCGGGACCACCGTCAGCATAACGGCTCTTTTTGTCCTCTATAAATACTGGGTCACCCCATCTAAAAAACTGATCCTTTTGCCATGAATTTTTTTAGAACTATTTTCTCTCTTCTTTCTTTCTTTCTAAAACACGTATCTTGATCACTAACATACCTTGATCTTGTTTCAAATGATTAATTCTTTCTTCCTCCCATCTTCTTCTAATCAAGTGCAAGAGAAGAACAATCGTATTCTTTTACATACGATTTGTTATCAAGTGATATTTCTCTTCCTTCTCAAGATTACATATCTTCATTACATTTACTTTGTGTTGTTGTGTAGATTGGATTGTGTGTAGATCCAATAGTGTAGATTGCATATTGGTGTGATTTGAATTGTGTGTCAATCCAAGGGTATATAGATCTTGTGAGTGTATAAAGATTTAGTTAATTCTTATATTGGTTCTAGCTAAGATTAGAATTCGACATCTAGCTTAGTGTCGGAAAAGAAAGTAAGCGACGTGTAAACAGTTCTCTCCGCATAAAGGGAGCTTGTTGACATAGTGAAATCTCAAGTGGAGTACTCGAGGAGTGGAGTATGAACGAAGAGGTGCTTCGTTGCCAAACCACTATAAATCTTGGTGTCTCGGTTTGATCGTTTCTTTCTCTATCTCTATATTGTTATTATTTACTTAGTTCATTTCATTAGATATATTAGTTGTGATTCATATTGTTGATTATGATTGACATACAACTCGATTCAAACAATTTTCTAAGTAAAGTTTTAAAATGACTAATTAACCGGTAAACTATTCAACCCCCCCTTCTAGTTTCCTACAATTGGTATCCGGATCCAGGTCACTCAAGATTTTTAAAATATATTGTATTTTAAAGCTTGAATCAATCTATGGATTCCGACAAATATCTAAAAGAGCAATCTATGCAAAGACCACCACTTTTTGAAGGTGATAGTTTTATTTATTGGAAAAATAGATTCGAGACATATGTTAAATTGTTTAAATCAATTAAGATCTATATATTTAGACACTGTTTATAAAATGGTGATCTTCAACCTCATTATTCATAATCTGAAGAAAACCAAACTTGATGAGGTTGTCCCTTTGGAAAATCAAACTGACGATCTTAAAGAGGTTTACGAAAATCAATTGAAGCCAATAATGGTTATTTACAAGCTTTGCCTAGAAAAGAGAATCATGAACGGCATTTTCATGTGCATACGGTTTTAAAGAAATTTGGAAAACTTTGTTAATCACCCTATCAAGGTAATAAACCAAGTCAAAAGATAATAGATCGACCTTTGGACCTCAACAATATGAACAAGTCGTTTCATTTTACGAAGCGAAATCTAAAGATAATGCTTTTGCTAGATTTAACAATATTATTACTAGTCTAAAAGCTCTTGGTGAAGGTTACTCTAGCAAGAACTATGTGAGGAAGTTTCTTAGGGCTCTACATCACTAATATGGAGGAGCTAAAGTCACGGCAATTGAAGTATCGAAAAGATCTTAACATCACTATCTCTTGAATGAGCTCATTGGAACCTCAAAAGTCCATGATGATGATCATCAAGAAAGGATTTAAAATTGTCAAAGCAAACAGGTTGAAAGGAAATCTCTTGCCTTTTAAAGGCTAAGAAAGTATCTAGTGTTAAAGAGTGTTCGACTTTCGCTGTAGCTTGAAGACGAAAGAGTACGGCATGGCGGTAAGAGACTTCAGAAGTTCTTTAAGAGAAGGGTAGTTCATAAGACAAACTCAGGGAACGACAAAATAGAACCTTTCAAAGAGACTTTGAGAACGACAAAAATGACAAAAGTGATAGGAAGTGCTTTAGATGCGGAGACCCAAATCATCTTATTGGATATGTCCAAAACCACCGAGAGACAAGAACCAAAGAGCATTTGTTGGAGGTTCTTAGAGTGATAGCCGGTTGAAGAGACATGATGACAACGATCCAGACGAGACATGTCTTGTAGCTCAAGCACCAAATGAGGTATATTCCGAATCCTCCTACTTTAGTGATGAAAACTCATCAATTGATGATATAGCTTTAGACAACGAATATGATAAGTTATGCAAAATGAGTCTAAAAATAATCACCAAAAACAAAAGGTTAAAAGCTACTAGAAACAGTCTAGAAAATGAGCTTAGAGAATTAAAAGATAAACTGTCCACACTCAAGAAAAACAAGAGAGTTGATCTCGATTGTGCAAAGTGCCATGTACTTAAAATTGAGAATGAAAAGCTCAAGGATGAATCCACTAGATTAAACAAATTTGAAAAGAGTACACATTGCTTAAATGAAATGTTAAATAATCAAAAACCCTTTGGTGATAAATTAGGTTTAGGGTTTAATTCATTTGAAGCATCATCTAGTGGAACTAAGAAAATAAAATTTATGAAAGCTCAGAAAAAGGCGTGTTCTGATGGAGGTCCTATAATTATGGGAGGCCCTCATAATGATCCGGTGATCCCTAAAATAAATACGGAACCGCCGCTTGTAACACCTGGATCTGAGAAAACTGTTTCCTTTCAAAAATCCATTTTGGGTCCTAGACCAAAACACATAATTGTAAATAAAGTCAAAGTTCCCCGTTCGCTGTGTCACAATGATGCTTAAACAATTCTATAAGCCATTGTCAAAACCCAGAGTTGGATATTCGAAACCTAATTTTAGATCTAAAACTCCACCTCCTAGAAGAGTCAATAATAATTATTCTCGTCCTAAAACACTGCAACCTAAAAGACATGTTGGTCGACAAAACCAACCCCATGAATTTCCCGTAACTTAGAACAACTTTCCACGTCAAATTTACGTTGCCAATGGGATTGTGTCTTATATTCTCAATCCCAACCAATTGCATCAAATGCAAGGGATGTTTGGCACTAACAACTTTGGACCCATGAGATATTGGGGACCAATGTTTGAGTTATTGTCCTATATAAATAGATATGCCTTGGAGTCGACTTGGATCCTGATGAATAGATCAAGGATAGCGGATGCTCTAAACATATAACGGGCAACCAAAAGATTTTCTCCACCTACAAGGCATACAATAGAGGTAATGTCATTTTTGGTAGTAATCTTCACAGTAACATCATTGGCAAAGGTACGATTTCTAATGACTCTTTCAAAATAGACAATGTAGAACATGTTGACAACTTAGGATTTAATTTGCTAAGTATAGGACAAATATGTGATAATAAGTGTAGAGTAACTTTCTCTGAACATGATAGTGAAATCACTAAGAACGATAAAGACATAGGTAGAGGTATTAATCTCATGCCACTGAAATGTTAACCAAGCATATAAAATATGCATATAATTTGCCCCTCAACAAGGTAATATTGCAATATACCTTAAGAAATTCTCAATACAAAATATCCTTTAGGGGTGATCGCGCCATGGATGTCACAACCCCAGACAGGGCAGTCACGGTCCAATAGATCTATTAATGTAACTAGCGCATTACCCTTATCATAGGTAATTAACTGGTGCATTGAAATCTCGGAGCCTTTTTTGCAAATATGGATACTCATGCAGATTAAACTCATATTCGGGATCAAAGCCATACCCCTGTCAAGCATCTTGTGTCCAATTATTAAAACAAGTAATATGTTCAAAACTCTCAGTTTTGTAAATAGATATTCATGTTCCCAAATCGTGACTAAGCAATTCCTCCCCAAAAAGGGGCTTTAATAAATTCAGAGGTAAATAACCATGTATAGAAATATGTGTAAAGCAAGTAAATCTTTTAAAAGATTCAGTAACGCTTATGACATTGGCATTCGCATTAATTTTTTGCTTAGTAAAACAAGCATGTATTCTCACCCTGAAAATAGTTAATATAAAACCATTACAAAGAAAAGGATGGGCTATGAACGCACCTTAGATAGTTAGTATGGGATTAACGAGGTTAACAACGAACCAACCATGACGATTTCGCTCTAACCAAGACACTATATTATAGTGGTTGAGCGATTAGAAGAAAATAAAAGATAGAGGGGAAGGAAAAAAAATGCATAAATTGCATAAGTAAATAAATATATTTTTACTACACGCATATATAATATAATTACATATTATGGAATCCACATGCTTAAAGTTTTTATTAATTAAGTCACTTTCTTTAGCATTATTACGCTCAACATTAACTTACGCCACTTTTCCAAAAAAATTCTATTTTTAGCAGGTTACTATTTTAGGAAAGTTTCTATTTTTAGAAAGTTTTTATTTTTGAAAAGTCCGATCATGGTAAGATATTAATTACCGTTTAATAAAATGTTAAGTTTCCATCAACCCTCGACGCGCCAAAAACTTATATATATATACTTATCTATATTTTCATTGTTAATCTTACACACATATATTTTCACGTATAAAGTTTCTAAATATAGACTTACTATTTTAGACATAACCAAAACGCACTCAATAATATATATATCGCCTAATTATTTCCGTTAACATTTTATAAATTCAAACGGACTCCAAAACGCTTAAATTCCCAATTTTTTCCATAATTCAGCAACCAAACCCATCTGTTATAAGTTTTTGACTTTTATTATATTTTGCAAATTCTGACCCGTTTCAAAAACGACCCATTAGAACACATTTTCACATCTCGGGCTCTTAGACAACTTTTTAGTTTTGGCCGAGACCTAAAAATCGACAGAAATGGACGAAAACGCCTTTGCATCAGGTCTGATGCAGTTTGTACAAAATGAAAAACCCTGGTTTTGCCTTAGCTTTTAGACCCATTTTTACTCGATTTTAGACTCAACCGACCTCGCGAGAATGTAAAACGGCCATCCGAACAACTTTCGTGTTTTGGTCGAAGTCCGAAACAGACTAGACAGTGACGAAAATGCCCCCTCAAAATTTTAACAGCAACCATTTATTCCCAAAAACTGGATTTTTCAATAACTATTTTTCCAGTTTCATATCGCCGTAAAAACTTCGTTTTTAGGAGTTATAAGGCGATCCATATATGGAAACAATTGTCTTGACAAGCTCTAACATAATCTTGAATAAAATCTCAACTTTATCATTTTTACGACACCGAAATAAGGGCTGTAACTTTCTGCAAAAAAATGACCCTTTCAAAACCACAAAAATCACCACTTTTACCACATCACAACTCCACAAATACACTAAATAATTTTCAACACCTCAATATCAATCTTAACTTTATTCTTATGGATTGCATAATATACATAAAAATAATATAATACATACATAACAAAAATAAACATCAAAAGGGGTTCAAAAGATGCTTACAAACATAAGAGAAGTCCTAGATAGAAGAAACAAAATCCCTTCTTGTTCCTTTGTTTTATTCGACCAAACAAACACCCCTAATAGATCAAACCTTTGATTTTCATAGTAAACCAAACCTTGTTTTATCCTTAATTTTTCACTCTTTTACCCTTCTAAACACTTTCTTAACCCGAATTTGTATGAATTAAACCCCAAAATTCATTTTCTTCAAAACTTGATAGATGTGAAAATTGTTTGGTGGGATATGGAGCTCTTGATACAAGGATCATTATTGTATGATCGGTTTTTGATGCATGTAAGAAACAAAATTTGTGGGATGATTTCTTTAAGGGTGTGTTTGTTCGTGGTTACGGAGGGGAAGGAGGGAAAAAAATTGTGTCTGTGTTTTTGTGAGAGTACAGGTCGACATATATGGTTCTTTTTTTTTAATTATGTATATATTTGTGTAATAATAAATGTAAGGTATAATTGAAAGAAAATAAGGAGTGTTTGGTTTCTTTTATTTGTTTTAAAATTGCTAAGTTATATTACTTGTATATAATAAAAATATAAGATGAGGTTTAAGTTCAAAACGGGGTTTTAGCAAGGTTCGATCAAGACGTGTAAGAAAAGAAATTTTACTAAAAATAAAATTTATAAAAGACTCGGGGCTTAAAATATGGGATTATCGAATTCTCAATCGTTAAAATGGATAAAATCCAAATCACGACTTAAAAATAGCTAAAACGACGATTTTTGATAAACGATTTAAGATTAAATTCTATAAAAATTTAAAATTAGATTTAAATCTCGGTTAGAATATTGATCTCAAATTCGGGTTGTTAAAGTATCCACCCCTTTAGGAAGCGACGTCTCGGCGCTCAATTCGTCATAGTCGTCATATGGTTTAATCGTGAAGAGGTGAGGATATGGACAAGTCATCGTCGAGGTTTATAACAAAAACTAAATGAGAAAAAGTCAAAACATCAAATACATGCAACGTGCATAAGCGAACGGATTGAAAGTTGCGAGAATCCTTAGAAGTGAGGATAAAATACATGACTCGAAGAAGAAGCCATTGGAAACGAATAATTTAACAAGTCGTCAATTCTTGAAAGCGGTTAATGGTTCATTACTATTAGCTTATCCAGTTCGCGGCGGTCAATACACATCCGGAAAAATACATATAACAATCACGAGTCGAAATAAGTTCATAGCCCAAAGAATGATTCGTACAAACGAACCCACGCTATGTCGGATACACATAAGCCTACTCATTCACAATTCGTCACTTACATAAACTTATGGTTCGGTGGTTTATAATTTCCTTATTCAAATAAAGAGGCGTCCCAATTCATTTTAATAAGACGATTATAAATCATCCTACTTAAGCATGGCCGACACGAAACACAATATCAAAACAATGCTACAAAAAGTAAAAAGGAGTGTCTACTTGGCGGCATGATTCTTTAAAATCCAAAGAAGTAACAAGAAGAGCAATAAGGCGTTAGTCAATCGCATTCCAAAGGCATGTGCCAAAATAAGGCACGATCCAAGATAACAAGACAAAGTCGTACTTCTAACAACTGGAAGATTTCAAAACAATGGATTACAAACACAACATACGCGATTCAAACGCATAAGAAGAGTGTTCAGACTCGGAGTCGAACAATAAAATAGCTAGTGGAATTAACAAAGTACACCGAATGTCAATATTATCAAAAAGGAAATAAAATAAAGTCACGTTAATGTTTCAGAGATCACCGCATCGCTCATAAAATATCAAAGAAAAAGAATTTATTAAGACTTACCATAGTACTATACACATATATAAGTAATTATCATTACATAAATGTTTCTGCCCTTTGCAATCTGACTTAATGGACCTATATTTCAAAATTCGTAATAGGTATAAATGAACGGTTTTTGCCTTAAACAAGATGTTAGACTCTAGTTTACTGAGATTACAAGATAATTACTCAAAGTGTTAAGATCCTAAGTGAAGTTATCATTTTACTATCATGTGCCAAATCTGATTATTTAAAACGTTTTCTTGTTATATCGTTTTTAGCATAATTCCCATTTTATAACTCGGTTTGACCCAAAACGAAAGCCCATATTTAAGTTTATCTAAATCCTACAGGTTTTAATTCGAGAATGGGACACTTAATATGAAAATATTGGTCCCAAACTCATTTTGAAAATTTGGGCACAATTTATGATTAGTTTAGCCGTTTTAGTCGTAACTCATTCATTCGGAATGGTTACGGCTCTATCCAAAGCCCCACACACACCTTGTATGTTGACCTACCCAACTATGTACTATGGTTACAGGCCTCAAGTTAAAAATTATTCAACATCACATCAACTTTACCCAAAAATTTCCAAAAGTAGGCGAAAGCGACCGAAAATAGTCAACACTTAAATGAATTACTCTTTTATATATGGATGGCGGTAATCCCGAAGATAAAATTAAGAATTTAAAAATAAAATAGCTTACATATGTACGGGTATCCATATATAATACTAGTATTGACGTTCGAGGGAGAAAATAAGAAAACAGGAAGTACGCGATAATCGAAATGGTCAGCGTATATATAACCGACCGATATAGAGAAAATAATATGACGTCATAAGATAAAAGTATGAGAGCAAAATAATAACCAAGCATTACATATTCATTATTAATATAATAGCAATGAAGATGCAAAAGAGAGCATATAAGTTACCTGGGAGCAAGCGCACATGGATATCGGAAAATGGTAAAGGACTCAAAAATTTTCGAAAAACGGTTATAGTCTAGGGTTTTGAAAACGGCCTAGTTCGCTATAACGAGTGCTCTGATACCACTCTGTAACACCCCCATAAAATCACAACGCAACAGAATACCACTTTGGGGTGCTACTTCATAGTATAAAGTATAAGTTGCAGAAAACGACCTCAAAATAGACGTTAATAAAAATGTCACATTCGATTAAGATTTCAGAGTAAAATCAGGTCCCAATAATTTATAAGTTAACAAGATTAAAAGATAAATAACGTGAATCATTTTGTGTAAATGGTTATCGAATGTGAAGAAAACCGAGTCCTTGAGTTTTGTTGATATCCGATTGTTTATACATGTGGTGATTATTCTGTTTGCCTTGGAATTGATTGCTTATACATGTTATGGTTATACCATTGTATGAATACTCATTGAGTTTTATTCATGATATGACAGAATCATGCCGCTAAGTGCAATGACCCAAGCCGCCATTGAGAAGCTTGTCTCTGATAGGGTGGCTGCAGCACTTGCTCAAGATCGTGCTACGAGAGGAAACACAAATGGAGCCGGCGGACCCGGCGGTAATATCAGGGGAAATGCTTGAGGCCAAGGTGGGGCACCACCTGGTCGTGAATGTACATACTCAAGTTTCATGAAATGTAACCCCACTAGTTTCTGCAGGAACAAAGGTGCTGTTGAGTTATGTCGTTGGTTCGAGAAAACGGAAAGTGTTTTTAGCATCAACGAATGTGCAGAGAGAAATAAGGTAAAGTTTGATGCGGCTACACTACCCCAAAGAAAGGTGGGGATTGTCAGTCCCGATAGATCTATCCACAACACTCGCGCTCACTACACTAGCAACTAACGGTTCATGATAAACAAGGGACTTAAGTGGCAGAGAAGGTACTTAGGCAATAATATCAGGCATAGCATACAGTTTGAAACAACACTTGTGTCCGAAGGTAAAAAAAACATGCATAGCAAATCAAACTTAGTAAGTTCATAAGTAATCAACCATGTATTAAAAATTCAGGTAGTAAGCAAGTAAAAGCTTTAGTAAAAATAGTATTAACGTTTGAAGTAGTAGAAATTCATTTGGTAAAATGAGATGTATTATCACCCCGAAAGTTTATGACAAACACTTTAAAAGAGAAAGGTGGGCTATGAATCTCCCTTGAATGTTGCAGGAGACGACTAGCAGGGGGAAAATGCAATAAAAATCACAGCACACGAGAAAGGAAAAGCTCGACAAGAAGAAGCAGTTAATCTAACGGGTAAGGCCCAAGCCTAGGTGATGAATTTAGTTTCCCGATGGAAGATTACTCAAGCGTACGTTGATAGGGATTTTGGAAATCCCAAGTTGGATGGTTTGGTGGTGGGGATATTAAATTAAAATACACCGAAAATAATACACAAAGTATGTAGTATATTCTGTATATATTACATATGAAAAAAAACAATTATATAATTCATATGGCGAATCATATAATAAAGACAAACAAACAAAAGAATAAATATAATACTTTACACGTATTATTTAAGAAACGTAAGAAAATTAATCGTAACTATATAATTCGACACGCTTTCGAAAATTCGCTTTCTTAAATAAATAAACGTTGCTTGCACTAAAAAGTAAACACACGTTTTAAAGTTACGAGTTAGATAAATGACGTTTTAAAAACTTTACAAAAGTTATAGTTGGGAATTATAAAATAATATTTTAAATTAGTATTTCATTACGCGTTTTAACTAAACTAGTTATCTTGTTTATAAAAGTATATTTTTCGTTTATTTACCGATTTATTGTATTATTACAAATAAATAATCTTATAGTTATATAACCTTGTCATTTAATCAAGTTTCTAAAATAATATAAACTTTAAATGAAAGTTTACTAAGTATAAGAAATTTTTAGAAATTTCGGCATGACCTTGCCGTTTATACGACGTTTCCATTTTATTTTATTTTTTTACCAAAACTCAACGTTTTCCCCTTTTTAATCAATTTGTGTTGCAAAGTACGCGCGTGTTTCAATATATATATCTAAACTAAATCAAACAAATAACAAAAAGAAACAAAACCAAATAGAACCAATCACACCCGAAACTGTTAAACAACCAACCAACACACCCTACTCGTTGTTAAACCCGGAAACAAACACCCCTCTTGGGCTGTCACAGCCAAACGCACCCTTGGTCCAAATCTGCCAAAACCAAACACACCCCTTGGGTGTTATTCAGCAAACCAAACGCGCCCATATGGCTGTTTTACACAGCCAAACACACCCATATGTCTGTTGGGCAGCCAACCAAACGCACCCATTGTGCGGAATGAATCAACCAAACGCACTCTTCGCTGGTGAACAGTACCCCAAACAACCCAGCTGCTGTCCCATCGAAACAAACACCCTTTTGCGGTGTTATAACAATCCAACCGCACCCTTTTTGTTTTAAAAATGCATAAACAACAACCAAAAATAAAAATGAAAATAAAAGAGGTGGAGTGGTGGTGGTACGGCATACGGTGATGAGGATGGCAGCGGGGGTGTGGGGCGGCGATGATGGTGATGATAATGAGGGTGGTGCTATGGTGGGCTGCGGCTGAGGCCGGAGGTGTGAGGGTGGTGGTTAATGAGGGGAAGATGGTGGGTCGGTGGTGTGGAGGCAGCGGGGATGGTGATGATGGCGGTGGGTGATGGTGTCCGCTGTGGTGGTGTTGTTG
>BQNB010106105.1:0-23462 GCA_026074375.1 Tanacetum coccineum | reverse complement strand
ATATATCTTGTGCTGTTGATCTTGAAGTAACATGCCCCGGATCCTTATTCCGCTGCGACCCATTTTTGGGGTGTTACAGTTCAAACTTCAAAGTTAATTGCCACCGACTTAAGAACTACTTCGGAGGGGACACACCACCCACGGTTGTCTTGGATTTTCAGACATTCCCTAAGGACGAAGGAATTCAGGGATCGAGTCAAGCTATGTGACTTAGTTACCAAAAACAAAGCACTTCGTGGGAGGCACCCCATGCTTATCCATTTTCTATTTTCTTTCTTATTTCTATTGTGATGTGCGAAGGCTTGTACTCTTCCAATCTTTGTGTTTGTTGTTTGTTATGATTGTTTGCAGGATGAACCCAAATTTTCTGAAGTCTCTCGTGTTCGGTGTTTTGTCCCGGACCACTCAAGCTTCCTAGCCTTTGCTTGCCATTAGTTTGGGGAAATCCGATATCCTAAGGATTATTATCGTCTAACATTTATCTTTTAGTAAAGATTTTTATGATACTTTCTTCAGGCTTGAGTTATGCATTCGACATTTTTGAGTTCTAGTATGGGATTTTTAAGTGTTAGGCTAGGAAACATTGAGGACACTATTTAGTTTTAGTATGAAGTAGTATATCTTCGATATAATCTTACCTACTTTTGCCCATTGTTCTCACGTACCCCGTATTCCCACCAAAATTTTCAAAAAAATGAAAAAACTTTAAAAATTTTCAAAAATAAAATAAGTGTTTTGTCACAATTTTGACTTTCCTGCTGGGTAGAATGAGAATAAATTTTGACTCGATCGAGCGTGTTGAGCTCTAGCTCGTTCCTTAACTTTTAGGCTAAGCGTTCACGAATCTTCGCGAAGAACGAAAAATGATAGAGTTAATAGTTGGATGCTAAACAAGGATTATTTGGAAATCTTAAGAGCTCATGTATGCAATTTGTGGCTTTTTCTCCCATAAGCTCTTAACCGGAATAATAATACGTGCTATTTTTGGAGATTAAACTTAAATCAACAATTTTTATGTAGTTAATAGCAAAAACTTTAGTCTTAGTTCAAATTTATACTTAAATTTTTCAAAAAGAAGTCTTTTCTAAGTGTAAAAAAAAGGTATATATATATATGATGAAAAATGAAAAAAATGAATTATAAATATAAACTGTGGGCTGACAAAAGTTTGCTGCATCTTGCCGGCTCACAACTGATGTTACAGCCTTCTAAAGAAAGCCTATAGTAAGAATAATAATTCGAGGCTGATAAAAGTTTGCTGCATCTTGCCGGCTCACAACCGATGTTGCAGCCTTCTAAAAGGTTGAGGGTTACAATTGCATCAATGTTATGTTTAATATTAAGTGTGAATTAATAAATATAAGATCTCTTTATGTTAAATTTAAATATACTTTTGAACTTTGACTATTTCATTTTATGTTTTTAAAATAAGCTATGTATATACGGGAAACCTAAGAGTTTTTGAAACCTAAGGTCTGTGAGTCCCGATACTAGTCTCTATGAGGTGTCAAAAGCCTGGTCACTTAGCCGCAAGGTTAGGATGTGCCGAGACGAAAGTCGCTACATGGGATGATCTCGCCTTCAAACTCATTATTCTCGAGTGGAACGTGAAACATAGAATTTTGCAAAACGTTGATTGTCAGAACCAAGAAATCACTTCACTTCATAATTAAGAACAAGAAAAGTAGAAGGAAGATGTGAAGAAATGTAGAGAGAGAGAGAGTAGAGAGAGAAAGAAAGAGAATAAGAAGTTTACTTGTAAATGTGAAAAATTACAAAATGACCAACTCCACTCTCCATCCATGGAGAGTGGTATTTATACCTAGACTAAAAGCCTTACTTGCCTTTAGTATTTCTATGGGCTGGGCTCGGGTTTACTTGGGCTTTCACCCGATACACGTGACTGGTTAGCTTACATTTAATGAGCCCGTTTACCCGTCTAGCCTATTACAACGTATATTAATTAATGACCGAGACCTACTATAATTAATGAACGAACTTCCATTGTTTGACTTAATATTTTGAGGCTAACAATCTCCCCCGAAGTGAGTTCATTATGACACTCCTTCGTGAGATCAATGAGATTGCTTTTGTTGTTAAGCTCTTGTGATCTTTGTCTCTGTCAACATTATAGGCTTGTTCCTTCATGCTTTGTGATCTTTGATCTTTAGCCTTTGTCATTGTCTTTTGACTTTGTCTTTTCGTCCGAGATCTTTAAATCTTTATCCTTCCGTCTTGATCGTCTTTGCCGCCTTGCGATCTTGTGTCTTGACCAACATGCTCATACTTTGCATCATCTTGAAAGCTTGCTAACAATCTCCCTTGATAGACTTGATATCTTTGAAGGAAGATCTTGTATATCAGAGTTTGTGCGGAAGTCTTTGTCTTTAATTCTTGAGCTTTCATGATTCTTGAATCTTGATGCTTATAGTATGTCTTTGTAGTTTGAGCATGAGCATGTGGTAATGAATCCGACTTCAGCTGGAATGAGGCATCACCATCTCCATCTTTATGTATCCTGAAATAAAACAGTTAGCAATAAAGCGGGTGGACGAATATGGCTTTGTCATTCGTCCGGATTTGGTTAGATTAACCTCCGGTTCCGTAGGACCGTTTTACAGTATAAATACTGTACCTGTGATCAGGTAGATTCAAAGAATCTCCTTGACAGGGTTTCCAGCTCAAAGCGTAGGATCTTCTAACACAGATGTATTAGATTTACCATGCTTGCTAGTTCTCATTACCGGAACGTCTCAAAGCAGACAACACGGTAAGAGTGAATCAGATAGTTACTATCTTTCTGATTAAGCCGTCAATTCATTTCCTGGAACAAGTTTGATTCACATTGAATCGCACCATCGTTTCTTTCCAGTTGACACAAGTTTGATTCATATAGAATCTCGCAAGTCACCTACCGCAGTGCTGTTTGATGATGACACTGGAAGGATTTCCATTCGTCATTGTGAATACTAAAGAGTATCACTCTGAATGTTCTGGCAGAATCACAAGGATAATGCGTAGGACTCTTGTTAACAGCTTGTGAACTTAATGATGTTCAACAAGTGTTTGTCATGGAATGTGTCCTAATGAGATTTATTTGATGATCTCTTGGCTCTAGACTCGATTAGTGCGTTTTGGTTTTAGTAATCGGAGGCTGGAGCAGACTGCCACCTATTCAATATTAACTAACTCGGAATGAGAAAGTCAATAGAAGTCGTGTGTATCTCCGTGACAAATGAGACAAGTTTCTTTTGAGAGAAACCCGAATGGCTGGGAAAGGGTTGTGCATTGCATCACTGGGTCCATGATGTCGTCTTCAATGTCAGCAATCAACATTGTGATTCTGACAGCATATGTTATAGACCCGGTTCTTGCTTGCGTTGAGTGGAGGGCTTCATTATTTTTCACCCGCTTTATCCATACATTTCTTTTTAATTCTTCAACCCCTTCATGCTTACCACGACGTCATTTACTAAACAACTTGTTGTGATTGTTCCCGTTGTTGATCAAGCTTTAGTCGGCATTCTTCCCTTAGACCCATTCATCTCCAATCATACCTTTAAGGACGTTGTGTATTTCTAAATATTGGAGTGGGGGATTTTTTTTTTTTCTTGGGTAGGATCCCTCGGTTTTGGTGGATCATAGGAAAAAAAACCCATAATTACCTAACCTTACCACCTTATGTCTTCAGAATCGTCGTAAAATAAGATGTTGTAGGGTATGAGATCGTAACCATAAAACCTTTTTCGAAGAGTATCAAGCACTTTGAGTCTTTTAGATCACATTTTAATTACATTTCTCCCCTCATTTTAAATTCTAAGTCACTTAGATTTTGAAATATTATGTGATTAAAATTTGTCTTGAAAAAAGGAATGGGGAAAATGTTGAAGTGAGCCATGAATTATTGGAACTGTAGTCATCTTGCGCCCCCCTCAATTTTTACATATGTTTGACACACAAAATCAAGGATTACACTTTGTAAAATGAATATAAATTCGAGTTGAACACTTAGTCATCTTATAAACTCTTCTTTCTATTGATTTGTCTTATTATCTTGTTAGTTATTAAGAGACTTTTTGGGAATGTTTGATACATAAGAATGGTTTCGTGAGTGTTGCTATCCAAAAACTCATTAAACTTTGGTTTTCGGAACAAACTCCCCCTGAAAGATGAACGTATGAACACACAATTTTGAAGCTTATGAATGTCGTGAGAAATTCTTGAAAAACTTCCTTTTGTGTTCAATTTTGAAAAACATCAAGTTAGGAGACTTCTCTTCCAACTCTAAGGGTGAAGCGCACTTCTGCGTTACCCACTATCCTTTTTCTTGAGCTTAAAACTTGAATGGTCTTGTAAGAACAGCTCAAGACGAGATCCGCGAAACGTTGAAAGTTCTCGTTGTTAGGGATAAGTTATCTTTGTAGACTAAGCTTTCCCTTTATTGAAGTCCGGTTACGTACTGATTTTTTTGCAAATAAGCTCAAGAAAAATTGAAATGGACATTTGTTGAAAGCATTTGAAAAAATCCTGTCGAACTTCATTTACACGCCCGTGTCGATATTAATCAACATTTTAGGTAGGTAAATGTTAATCGATTCCAAGAGACATGTCGAGCAAGAATAGAATATTTTTTGACACATTTTCTGATTTTTGATTTTGTATTTCTTTTGAAATTTTATATTTTTTTATTTATCTTTTTGAAATTGTATAGTTTTGTATTTTTCTTTTTTTTCAAAAAATATGTACATGTGTGACCCTCAAGCATTGTTATTGTGATGGTGGAATGGTATTTCGACTCTTGTGTGATGTATCTGTCTTGTCTGCTGAGGAACAATTTGGAACCCAGCTTTGAACTTGACAGTTCATTGCTGTGGTCGTGAATTTCGAGTTTCGGAACTGTTATGATTAGGAGTCATGTGTCGTGGAGTGAGCGAGGCTGAACTGTTTTTGTGAAAACGACTGTATCGTTATTCACAGATGAAAATTCCTTGAAGCCCTGGTTTCTCAGATATCAGTCTTTTCAGCAACCAAACTCGGAGTCCTTCCTTTTTAGGATTGAAAGATGTACCTGCACTTAAGTTAGAAAGTAGCTTGCACTGAATCAAGCGTTTGGTTTTGGGCGGCTTTCATATTGGTTAGTGATATCTGCATTTGAACCATTTTGGGGTTCACTGTCAACCTTGGTTGTGCTGGAAGTGAATATCTTTCCAGTTGGAACCCACCTAAGACCAACTGTCTTGAAAATTTTACCCGTCGGTTTCCACCTAAGACAAGATCTAGGAGTCATTGTTTTCTCATGAACAACGGAAGTCTTTTTGATTGAAGACATGTGTCTTTTTGGGATCTGTCTTTCTGGTTTCTTTGCAAAACTTGTTTGCTCTAACGGGTATGTATCTTTTTGGGTCCTTATTGGATGGAACATTAGCACTGTGAGTGACCTTCATTCAGGAATTTGTTACACAAGGAATCCTGATTGGCATTAAAGAACATTTTGAATGTTGAACAAACAAAATGTTAGGAGTCAGAAAAACTTTAGAATTCCTAGAGTGTGTGCTGCTTATGGGCCACAGTTTTGTCATTACGCAACTACTCTTAGATGCAGGCCAATTCCTATATTTTTGGGTTATTGATCCTGGTTTTGGTTTGGCTACCATTTGCTTACTTTGTGACTAGCAGAAAGGCATCAACTTGGAGCTGATTTACTACTGCTTTCTTGTGTCTTTTTCTTAGCTTCCTCTAGGTAGTGATATGAACACGTTCATTTGAGCTTAACTAGAGGAGCCAGGTGCATCATGTGATGAAGGTTTTTCAACAACAGATTCCTCTTTCCTTAAGGCAAATAATGTGTGTAAGTGACTGTTTTGAAAAAATCGTTATTGACATCAACTTGGGTGGCAAACCATTGCTTTGGATTCGAGGTCGTTAGGACTTTAAACGCAGTCGGTTGTCTAACAACTGATTGGTTTCTACATGGTTGCATTGCCGGTTTCCCTACGATTGACGATTTTGCAAACTTAGTATTCATACTATTTCCTGTTAATTTCCTTAACTCGTTTTTTAATGCTGCAATTGCAAATCCTTTTTCCTGAAGTTGAGCTTTGAATTTTTATTATTGCAATCAAAGAAGTTGTGTGTTTATGTTCTAGCTCTTGTGTATTGATAGAATCAAAGCATTTCTTTGTAATGCTTTTCAAAGTCTCATTTTCTTTAAGTAAACTTAGCCTCTTTTATGTTCAATTCGATGATTATTGTTTCAATTACATTCTATGTATGTTTAACCTTGGGCTTATTACTTGTTACTTTCAAAAATTGACCTTTTTTGTAGCCCCTTCTTTTAAAGCTTGATTTTGATATTTAAGTTCATGATTAACTCAATGTGCTTCCTTCTTAAAAAATATTTTGAAATTGGCCACCGGTCTTTTGAGATGAATTTTTTAGATTCAAGGATTGGATGTGAGATGTTCAGTGTTTTGGTTATCAGTTAATTTAGCAGGCAAAGGACATGTGTCATGACATTGTTCAACATTCTGGTCAACCTTCTTTATTAGTGATTAAGGGATGCTCCGTATGATGTGTCCTTAGTAGCAATGCGATATTGATTTCAGCAAGTTGTTTGTTACCTCAACCATTGGCTCTTCATCATCATGGGTCTGTGATATCTGCATCATAGGATATGCATCATTCTTGATCTGCTGCTTGTATCCTGTCTTTGGGTTTGTTCCCAATGCTTTCTATGTAAACAAATAGCATCCATGCTAATTTTATTATCAACCTTATCCTCTGTTGTTTGAATCTGTCTTTCATTCACCCAGCTGTCATACTCTTCTTTATGCTTTGCTCTTTCATCAATCGACTTCTTAACAGATTCCATGTGTTGGATCAGTGTGTCACGGGAATTTGGAATTTCGAGTCGAGTGTATTGTAGGAATTTGTTGCATGTCATGTCAACATATTCATCATCCAAATAAATCCGTGACTTGATGAACATCTTTTGAAACTGTCTCTCGAGAACTTTCAAAGAAGCTGTGGATCCAATCTCTTGAAATTCTTAAATTGTAAGTTGTGTTTCTAATGGATCCATGTTTAGGAACATTGTGCCTATAAAAGTTTCAACCAGCTTGACTCAAAGGTGTTGCAAATGCACGTTTGATCCAGACTGATTCGAGTTCCTTTTAAGTTGTGTTTTGCGTGTGAAATGATGCTTGAGGTGTAAATGAAGTTTTCGAAAAGATACCATGAATCTTTTGCTTGTCTCTGAAATTTGTTGCATTTGTTGTTCTTCCGAATTAGAACACGAAGATAAAGTATCTTTCGTTTCCATTTTACCGTGAATTGAAGTGAAAATTATTTGTAGGATCTTAAGCAGGTAAAGTTATTGTTGTTGTGGATTGAGTACAATTAATGTTCACGGGATTTTACAAATCTTTGATTAAAACCGAGAAATGAATCGTATCTTTCATGGGATTTTACAAAATCAAGAAGAAAACCGTATAAAAACAAAAAATTATTGTTGGTGAACTCGTTGTTGTTGTGAAGGAATCTTGAATTTTGTAAATCGATTTGTGAGCTAAAAAAAAAAAAAAAAAAAAAAAAAATGAAAAAAAAAAAAAAAAAAAAAAAAACAAAAAAAAAAAAAAAAAAATTACGATGAACGGTGTAATTTCTTACAACAGAAAGGGCTAAAATGGTAAAATTTTGAAAACTTAAAATGTAAAAAATCTAAAAAATAGCAACATTATTAAATGTTTAAAAAGTAAAGAAAAAAAATTTGAAAAATTTGAAATTTAAAGGTTTAAATATAAGCAAGTTAAAACTTAAAGGAACAAAATGAAAACTATTTTAAAGTTGAGGGCTCTAATGGTAAAAATTGGAAATATAACAAATTTTAAAAACGTGTTTTCTCCTATTTGGTTTTCTTCTTCGTATGAAATGTTAAAATAAGTCACGATTGTAAGTTTTTGATCTTTTGAACTCGATCGGTTATCGTCGGTAAAATCCGAATATACCACGTTGATCGAAACGACGACACGATCGGAACGGTATACGTTATAAGTCACGTAGATTACCGACACTCGAAACCGAAAACCGAAAACACGTGAACGAGTACTCGTTCGGTCGTCAAACAAAATACTCGTTCGGACCTATGAAAAACCACTCGTTCGATCCTTGTGTATTTTCCACTCGTTCGATGGTCTCGTTCGATGGTCTAAGTTTTCCCTCGTTCGAGTGATCAAGTTTTCCCTCGTTCGAAGGGTTACTCGTTTCGATGGGTTTCTACTAGTTCGATGGTCTAAGTTTTCCCTCGTTCGAGTGATCAAGTTTTCCCTCGTTCGATTGTTACTTGTTCGATCCAACAGTTTCACTCGTTCGAACCGAACACAACACTCGTTCGATCCAAACAAAGAATTACTGTCGTTCTTGTGTCTGCCAAAATATTGGATGCAAAGAAAGAAAAAAAACTTTGACACAAAAACTTGAAAACTGTTAAAAAAATATGAAACAAAACTTAAAATGAAAGAAGAAAGGAGATGAAAAACAACGAAACAAAAGAACACGTGAATAGTTTAAATAATCCCAACAATGAAATTCCGACAGGTTTGACCACAAATAGTTTAAAAATTATCCAACAAATTGAAACAAGACTGGTTGTAGTTATAGTTAAACAAAACACAAACATTTTGACGGAGTAAGCACAAAGGATAAGAAAAAAAAAAATAAATGGCGAACATGAATAAGTCAAAATATGACACAAACAATAACAAACCCAACCCGTGGCGAATGATACCAAATGTAGGTTACCCTTTAAATCACTTTCACTTCATTATTGAAACCAAGAAATTAAGATGAGAAGATATGAAGAATTGTAGAGAGAAGTTAGAGAGAGAAAGTAGAGAGAAGAAAAAGATGGATGAATACTTGCAAAATTACAATGTGAGAATTAACAATAATCAACAAGCATCAACACCCTCTCCATACTTGGGAGTGGTTGGTTAATTACTTAATACCAAGAGGCTTTCATGCCTTGGTATTTCTACGGGCCGGGCTCGGGATTACTTGGGCTTTCGCCCGATACACGTGACCGGTTAGATTACATTTAAGAGCCCGTTTACCCGTGTAGCCTATTACAACGTATAATTAATTAAGTGACCGAGACCTAATATAATGAACGAACTTCCATTGTTCGACTCAATATATTTTGAGGCTAACAGACATTAAGTGGGGTTATTGGTAAAATGGTAAGAGTGATGTCCATTGATGTATTTTCTTGAGTTGGAGGTGGTGGAGAAACTCTTAGAGGAGGAGATGTTGGTGGGTTCACGGTAACCCTTGGGGTGAAGTGATTTTGATGAGGTTGGTGATTTGGGTATGTAGTCAATTGAGGATGAAGAAGTATCTTTGGTTGATGGTGTTTTGTAATGTGCATTAGGAGCACTAGGTGACAAGGATTGAAGTTTGGGTGATGAATTTTTTGTGTCATCTTGAGTTAAATCCACAAACAATTGTTTTGGTAGAATGATGTTGATTTTTAGTCTCTTAGAGGCTTTGGAAATGGAAGCTCTAGTTGATGCCATGGATGTTGATAATGGTTAGTGTATGATGAGGAAGATGATGTGTTGGTGATGATCATTTGGAAGGGATTTATAGGAAGGAAATGGTTTGAAAATGGAATGAGTTTGAACTAGTTTAAGTTATTCTAAATTGTGATTGAGCATTCTGGGTAAAGATAGCTAAGACTAGGTAAAAGAGGGTCAAAAAGCAGAAAAATATTGTTTTACCAGTGTGATTTCACTAGGCGCGGGGTCCCCTTAAAGATACGGGGCCATCCGTTATGACTGATAGGGGCACCGCCTCCTGTTGGTTTCATTTTCACAGAAAAAACGATTTTTCTTAAATTTTTGTTGAAGGTATTTTGTTTTGGTGGTTTATTTGAAGGCAAGCCCTAATTGAGTTTTTGAGCACATTTAATCATATAATACGTAATAAACACATCAAATCATGAAACCAAAGTTAGAATATGTAGTTGATTAAAACAACGCAACTAAGGGTTTAAAAAAAAAAAAAATATTTCATATAGCGTGCAAGTATCTAAAGATATCCAACACTTAAGTCTTTCCGAATTACAATGGATAATCACACACAAGTTTTTAGAACATACACATTAATCAAGTTAAAAATTGTCTCAAACTACATTTAGCTATCTAGCTAATTTCATTCCTATGTCTTCACGTCTTCTTCTTGCTAAACACTCCTTTTAGTTCCTTTCTAAATGATTTGAACCCTCCACGCATATCCTTGTGCATTTGTTGCATTTGGTTGAGCAAGGTGGTTTGTCGTTCAAAGAGAGTTTTATCGGTTTGTTCGGAAGAGGAAGGCATTTGGTAGTTTTGGTAGTTGAGTGGATTAAGAGAGTTAAGATAGGTGGTAGGAGATGAAGTACTTGCTCGAGAAGTTTTTACATCATCATCATCATCGTGTTGATGAGATGACGTGCCTTGATGATGAGAGGATGAAGAAGAGATGGAATGACGTGCCTTGACACGATCACTTCGAGGTCGTCGAGTTTGTTTTAGGGCAAGAAGACGCATGACTCGCTCAACAATGTCATAGATGCCATTCTCAAGATGAGGATACGTTTCCATGACATGTCGATAAAGACGAGTTAGAAACATGTCATACGGAAGATTTGTGGTTGGAGTAGCTCTCGCACATTCGATTATTTTGACAAAGAAATAAGCAAGATTATATTGTTCTTCGGCAACAACACAATACAACATGTGAGCAAGACAAGTGGGGAGATGGTCCCGATGTCCTCCTAGTCCAAACACATTCTCCCGAATGAGTTCTTCCCATTGCTTCATGTCGGGGCTTAGTTCTTTGATGAGAATTTGATTTGGATTGAGAGAGACGGTTTGGCTTTTAATGGTACGGTCTACCACGACACGTTCTAATTCAAGAAGTCGATGGATGTCATCAGGAGTAGGAAGATCAGTGCAATATGGTCCCTCGGTTTCTTGAGAATACTCAAGATGAAAGGTCCATTCGTTTTGTAAATCGGGCTTGACCATTGTATGGAATTTTAAGGATTTGACCGAATTGAGTGAGAGTGAAAATTATGAATTCGTGTTGAATCATAAAAGAGATAACAAGATAGCCATATTCATCGGTTTGTACCGTGACTTGACTATAGAAGTCTAGAATAAATCTCGGAACAATCGGTTCGTTGATTTGAAGAGACAATTGAGAGCGATGTAGTAAAGAGACGCTCTATATTGTTGGATTAGTGTAGGCTTGATCAACAACACGTCCTATGTGATGTTGGGTTTTTAATAGGTTTGTAGATTGGGCAATAGTAGGGGACATGCTTGGGAAGTTTGGATATTTTTAGGATGCTAGGTTTAGTTGAGAGATATATCGGTGGTATAGCTTTCGGCATTTTTGTTACCAAACAAGTTTAGCAACAACATGAAATTTAAAAAAACATATAAGAAAATTAAATGTAAGTTTGGAAAAATGACAAATGTGGGACAAGGATTACTTATTTCTAAAAATCCTAAGAAGTGATCCATATGTTCCTTAATTTATTTTTGACTTAATCTAGGATGTCGAAGAATATGTATTAGTTATATATCTCAACATCAAGACAATGACCCAAAACACTCCATCTATTAATATAAATTTGTTTAAGCTTGTCGAAAACTATACGTTAAGTGTATATTTTGTTGACAAGTATAAGTTTATTATTTTTGACTTGACAAAAGTTAAATAGTATTTGTTTTGACTCAAACCATGTTTTAAAATATTAAACCAAACGCCCCTTTATTTTATACCTTTCATAAATGTTATCAATATATATATTTATATATATATATATCTATATATATTATATATATATATATATATATAATATATATATTGATGTGTTGTGTGTATATATATTATATATTATATATATATATATATATAAATATATATATATATATATTTTATGTTATATTATATATATATGAATTATATATCTTGATGACTTATACGAGTTTGTTGAGTGTTTATACAAGTGACAAAACTATAGTGATGATCATTTTGACTCTAAAAATTGATCCTAAGAAACGAGCCAAACACTCCTTTATTTTTATAGAATTTTACTCATTGATTTGAAAAATATGTATGTATGTTTGGATGATTAATCTATTCTTTATTTCCAATTAAGGCTTTAAGAGTTGAATCAAACTTGGGCATTTGAGTCAAAGCATCCATGAAACTAATTTCAAAACTCATATCTTTGAAGATTTTGTAGAATTTATCTTTTTGTTCATTAGCATTCTCACGGTACTTCTCATCATTTCGCCTTGAAGGATAAGGAATTGACGGTTTTTGGTTAGGCATCATTGCACTAACTGGAGTAACATCTGGCTTAGAAACTGGATTTTGTTTTTCAATTGGGACAACCGGAGGTTGGACGTCTTCGGTAATTCCGTTATTAGTAGGAAAAATTGTGTCCTTTGTCACCTCGGTTCTACGTTCCACTACTTTAGGAGAAGAAGCAGGAATCGTAGGTCCTTGATAAGCAGTACCACTTCTGGTAGTATTACCCTTCAAGTCTTCCTTCGGGTTAGTAACGGTGTTATTTGGAAGAGAACCTGAATTCGAAGATGAAGCGGTATTGGAATTTACGAACTTAGAAAGCATTTCTGTTAAATTTGTCATCTGGTTTTGTAAACCTTGGCCTTGATTTTGCATATTTCCCAATACAGCATCATTAGCCTTGACATAGTTCTCAAAATCAGTTTTTGAAACACCTTGCATTTGCTGAGTAGGAGCTTGATAAGGTTGAGCTTGGTACACTCGTGGTTGACTAGTCGGAGGTTGATACACTTGTCCTTGATAAAAGTTATTTCCACAGTTTTGATTGAAATTGGTTCCTCGATTTTGGTTGAAATTATTTCCTTGGTTTTGATTGAAACGATTTTGATTGTTTTGAATCGGAGGAAAACCAGGAGGTCGGATTTGGTTTGCAACCATCGGAGGTCTAGAATTGGTATTTCCTTGATTAAAATTGGCTGCAGCAGCTTGTGAAACGTACTCTTGAATGTTGTCTCGATAAACGTTACCATCGGTGGCTGGACAGTTTCTATAAGAATAATTACCTCCACAAGTTACACAACTCTGCTCGACCGCTTTTACGGGTGCGGGACCCTTAAACGGAGGTCAAAAACCCTAAATTGCTAAAAATAAACCTAGCTTAAAATTTTCTTTTTAAATAGACTCTATTTGACTAAAAAGTAAGTTTAAAGAAAATTAGAACAAAAACGGAGTTAAAATGAGCGTTAAAACATGAAAAACGAGAATGAGGACAAATCTCGTTCTTTAAAAATCGAAATTTTGCAAATTAGACCCTACGAAAGCAAAACTAATTTTTCTATGAACTTTATGATAAAAGAAAATTTTCTAAAAAAAATTATATTTTTTTGATTATTTTTCTATTTTTTATGATTTTTTAAAGTTTTTAATGAAAATAAATGTTTAAAAATACTAAACGAACAATAAAAATTCTAGAAAAATTATAGAAAATAACTTAAACTAATTAAAACCTAGGAAAAATAAGCCTGAGATCACAGCTTATCAAATAAGCCACGAAATAAGCTGAAACAGCTTAATAGGCTTATAAGGACTTAAAGTGTATAAAGATGAACTTGTGTGAGAGTCTAACGGAAAAGACCCAAGGGCACAGCCGTAGTGAGTGTGGTGTGTGTGTTTATAAAAGGGTTGAGGGTGTTTGAGGTCGGGGGTTCGAGTCTTGCTCACCCCCGACTTCCACTTTCCCCTTTTTTTAAAAAAAACTTATAAAAGCAAAGTTGTTAACAAGCTGAAAATAAGCATTTTTAATAAAAGCAACTTTTTATGAAAAGCTCTAAATAAGCTAATAGAACAGCTTAAACTTGACAGAAACTTAAACTAAGCTTTTTGGTTTTTTTTCACTTAAACTAATTTAGCCTAAAAGACTTATTAAGCTAAAATTAAAACTAATTAAGCTAAAATATGCTAAATTTAAGCTGATGAACTAATCAGAACTAAAAATAAGTAAGAGGTAAGCTAAAAGACTAAATAAGCACTTATGCAAAACCAAAAACCAAACAGGCCCTAATAGCTACTTTGAGCTTAAAAATAAGCTAGCAAAATAGTACTCTATAAAGTAAAACTTGGTTTATCTAAAAACTTGGCTTAAATTCTACTAGGAAATGCTTTTCAAAAGAGCTTAAAGCAGCAAGAGCTTATTAAAAGAGCTTGTGAAATAGGCTGTTACAGGAAGTGGGCTTTTGAAAACTAAAAAACTATATTTTACTTAATTGATTGCACACAACTCATTTTAAGCTCATTTTCAAAACAAAAACCTATTCTAGAAAACTTAGGATATGTAAAAGCTAATTTTGATAAGCTGAATGAACTAAAAGCACTATAAGACTTCTAAATTTAATGATCAAAACAGCAAACTCAGAAACAAGCACTTAAAACTCAAAATCTAATTAAGCTAGAATCGTCAATAAGCTATAATAGAAACTAAGCTTTTGGAAACTTAATCAACAACTATTAAGCTACAAAAATCAATCATAAAACTAAACACTATAAGCTAGAAATCTTAGATTTAAAAACTAAGTTCTAACAGCTACTGTTTTTTGGCTTTTTGAGAATTTTTTTATGAACTTTAAAAGCCAATTTACCCAAAGAAATAAGCTAGAAATATAAAAACAAGTTTTAAGCTACTTTCACCTATATGAAATCAAAAATCCTACTTAATTTTAAAAGCTAAAACCTAATTAAGCTACCTAAATTCCTAATCCAAATGGGCTGCAGTTTTAATACTGTAGTGCCTATCTATTGATGCATTTGACAAAGAGTCAAAACCAAATTGTATGTGACCTTGGTGGTCAATCCTGCAATGAACACTCTCAATGAGTGTGTTTGATCACCTAGCAAGCAAAATTCCAAGCCTAGGAAGGCTTGGATCAAATCTAACTAGCTAACTTAAAACAAATACCTCCCCTGGTGCACAACTTATAAAATCAACCTTAACTTGTTAGATTTTGAAAACCAACTTATGAAAACCATTTTTCTACTGGATTTAAATGATAATGGAACAAACTCAAGCAAATTTCACAACTCAGTTTGACTTTAAGGAGTCAAACACCACTAAACCAAACACTCCTTTATACTAGACAGATTCCATTTAAACTTTAGATTTTAAAATTTAGCTAGCAAAACCTATGTACCAGATATCAAATAGATTATAACAAGCTTAATAAACATAAATCAACAATTGGTTAAGCTAGAATCAAAGATTTATAAGCTAAGCTATTTTTTTTTGGATTTTATGATTTATAAGACAATATAAGAAAAACAAAGATCTGATCTACTAGACTAGAAAAGAGATAGCAAAGTATGATCAATAAGCATAATGCAACAGATGTAAACTCAAATAAGCAACTAGATAAGCAAATAAGCAAAACTACACTAAGTATTTAAAAACAGGAAAAATAAGAGAGAACTTACAATTATCCTTAGCTAAACAAAGGATTAAGGTGCTCAAAGAGCTTATCAACAGCTCTGGCTTATTTAAAATAAGCCAATAAAAGTCCTTGGAAGCTCTTCCATTGTTAGCTTCCCTTCCAAAAGCTCAAAGGTCCAATAATCCAAGGTTTTAAACTGATTTTATAGATTTAAGTATGTTAAAGGCTTATTTAAGTTCAATCTTATCTTAGAGACTAAGAGAGCTAATAAGAGCTTATTGTAAGCTTATCAAACAGTACACAAACACTTGAGCTTATTTAGAGCTTATGATAATTGTTTTAAAAGAAAACTAGATTTCATTAACTAGAAAAATCATTACAAAATATTAAAGCTGAATTACATTGACTTGAAAGAGAAATTTTATAAACTAAAAACTTAATAAGCTAAAGTTACAATTTATCTAAAAATCTAAAAGCTAAAAAACTCCGTGTGTGTGTGTGAGTGAATGAGTCTTTTTATAGTAGCCAGGGGAAGCTTCTAGGGGCCTGAGTCTGTTGTACGCTCCTCTTGATCTCATCCATCCGTTTATCTCAATCATTGGATACTCCTTAGTCACCGTTGGATTAGATTCTTGTCACACGGATTGCCAGCGTGGCAATCCGTGATGTGACAGCTTGTGTGCTACTTTTGTGAGTGAAATAGCATAAAAATCAATCTCCTTGTGTGCTTTCTTACTTGCCACCGTGTCATCCTTTGTCCAAAATTAACCAATAGAAAAGCTTGGTGACATTTTATCCTGCCAATGTGTACTTTATCCTTCGAATTACCCTTCTACGTCATTAATTTGCATTTGCCTCTTATTTTTGATCCTGGGTAATTTGGGGAAGGAGATGAACAGTAAAAACTATTTCTCCCGCCCTTTTTTCACTTATAAGGGTGCGTTTGATTTGTGTTTGACCCGGTTTAAAAAGTCTGTTTGACTTTTTGGGTTTGGGTCGGGTTTATAAGAAATGGGCTTGGATTTGTTTTTGGGTTATAAATAGATAACGAACGTTATCTCTTATATTATAAAGAGATAACGACCGTTAGGGTTTAGGGTTTAATTTGCAATTTGGTAATTTATGAGGATTTTTTTGGAATTTTGGGTTTTGTCATCTTGTAAGTTTTGACCAAGGGTTGACTAAGGCTTTGACTTGAGTTGACTTTTTGTCTTTTGAAAGCTTTCTCCCGGCTTTTTGCGTGCTCTTCCGTTCCCGTGTCCGTGTTTGTCCGGTTTTGACCGTTTTCTTGCGATTTTTGCTTTATCCGTACCTACACAATCACAAAGACAAAACAAGCAATATTCAAGCATTTAAAGCACAATTTTGTCTTTTTAGGGTCTATTTTGATATAAAATGGATATGTGTTTTCACCAAATATCAAATTTCCCAATATGCGATTGCGTGTCCTCAAGCAATATTATATGCCTTATAGATCAAATACTCAAATACTTCCCAAACTAAACATTTGAAAAGTAGCAAAGATTTTTGTGGAGAGAGTTAAGAAATCACAAGTTATAAGGTAGAACTTGGAAGCTTTGACGCCATCACAAGAATGGATTGGTTAGCGAACCATCATGCGGTGATCGTTTGCGATGAGAAGGTCGTGCGGATTCCCTATGGAGATAAAGTTTTGATAGTCCAAGGTGATGGAGGTGGTAGAAGAGAGAAGTCGAAGGTGAGCATTATATCGTGCACTAAAACTCAGAAGTATATTAAGAAAGGATGCCAAATTTTTTTGGCACAAGTAACGAAGAAGGAAACCGAAGGCAAGTCGGAGGAGAAGTGACTTGAGGACGTGCAACCTGTACGGGACTTTCCGGAGGTCTTTCCATAGGACTTACCTGGATTACCGCCAACACGACAAGTTGAATTTCAAATTGACCTTGTCCCTGGTGTTACACCTATGGCACGAGCTCCGTATAGATTAGCACCATCAGAACTGCAAGAATTGTCTACTCAACTATAAGAACTTTCTGACAAAGGACTCATAAGATCGAGTTCCTCACCCTAGGGAGCCCCGGTCTTATTTGTCAAAAAGAAAGATGGATCTTTCCGGATGTGTATTGACTACCGCGAGCTGAACAAGTTGACGGTGAAGAATCAATATCCACTTCCGAGAATCGACGATTTATTTGATCAGTTGCAAGGATCAAGTGTCTACTAGAAGATTGACTTGAGGTCTGGTTATCACCAACTCAGAGTTCGTGACGAGGACATTCCAAAGACGACATTTAGGACTCGCTATGGTCACTACGAGTTCCAAGTAATGCCTTTTGGATTGGCAAACGCACTGGTAGTATTCATGGACTTAATGAATCGGGTGTGCAAACCGTACCTAGATAAATTCATGATCGTTTATATTGATGACATCTTAATCTACTCCAAGAGCGAGGAAGAGCATGCAGAACACCTTAAGTTAATTTTAGAGTTACTTAAGAAGGAAGAATTGTACGCCAAGTTTTTGAAGTGCGATTTTTGGATGTCAGAAATTCTTGGCCTGTTAAACAGATTATACAAATTTCTGGTTACGTGATTGATAGTGACAGGATAGTTCACTATGGACCCAGACTAAGATTGAGTGCCATAAGGATTGGGAATACGCCCCAAGGACTCACGTGACAGAAATTCGTCAATTTTTTAGAACTTGTCGGCTTATTACCAACGATTTATAGAAGGTTTCTCGAATGTTTGCCTAAAATACCATGACAAAGTTTGACTCAAAGAAATGAAGTTCGTTTGCGACCAAAAGCAGGAAGCTGTATTCCAAACTGTTGAACGGAAAAGTTGTGTAGTTTATGACACCATATCTTATCTTTGCCCCGAGTAGTGAAAAAATAAACTTGTGTTTACTGTGATGATCTATAACTCGTAGAGGGTTTCGGCGCGGTCTCTGATGCACATAAAGGAGAAGTAGTCATAGCTTAGAAAAAAAAAACATAATTAAAACCTGAAGAAAGTATCACAAAAATCTTTAGCCGTTTATTAAGTGTGCTACAAGATAAATGTTAGTCGATAATAATCTTTAGGATATCGGATTTCCCCAAACTAATGGCAAGCAAAGGCTAGGAAGCTCGAGTGGACCGGGACAAAACACCGAACACGAGAGTCTTCAGAAAATTTGGGTCAATCCTGCAAACAATCACAAGTACAAACAACAAACACAAAGAACGGAAGAGTACAAGCCTCCTCACACACATTAGAAACTAGAAAGAAAAATAGAAAATGGATAAGCATGGGGTGCCTCCCACGAAGCGCTTTGTTTTTGGTAACCGAGTTACATAGCTTGACTCGATCCCTGAATTCATTTGTCCTTAGGGAGAGTGTGGAGATCCTAGACTACCTTGGGTGGTAAGTCCCCTCCGAAGTAATGCTTCACACGATGACCATTCACCTTAAAGTTTGGACCATCAGGTTGAGATAACTCAATGGTTCCGTATGGAAAAACTTTGGTGATGGTGAAAGGTCCTGACCAACGAGTTTTAAGCTTTCCTGAGAATATCTTTAGACGAGAGTTGAAGAGTAAAACTCGATCACCAACATTGAAAATGCGGTTTTTGATCTTTGAGTCGTGAAGCTTCTTCGTCTTCTCTTTATAAATCAAAGAATTCTCATAAGCTTGATCACGAAGCTCATTAAGTTCATTCAGTTGAAGCTTCCGGTGATCACCCGCGGTTTTAAGATCAAAGTTAGCATGTTTTAAAGCCCAGTATGCTCTATGTTCTAACTCGATTGGTAAATGACAAGACTTTCCATAAACAAGCTTGTAAGGCGTACAACCAATTGGTGTCTTGAAAGCAGTACGAAATGCCCACAAAGCATCGTCTAATTTGTCTGACCATGAGGCACGGTTTTCTCCAACCGTCCTTTCTAGAATACGTTTCAAACCGCGATTTGACACCTCCACTTGACCGCTCGTTTGAGGGTGATAAGCGGTAGCTAGACGATGAGTGACCCCATACTTAGACATTACTTTAGCAAATTTTTCATTACATAAATGGGTCCCCACGATCGCTGATAATAGCTCTTGGTGTCCCAAATCGGGCAAATAGAGATTTCAAAAACTTAACTACAACCCTAGCATCATTTGTAAGGAGCGCCTTGGCTTCGACCCATTTTGAAAGATAATCAACAGCTACGAGGATGTATTTATTTCCTCTTGAAGATGGAAATGGTCCCACAAAGTCTATGCCCCAGACATCAAAGATTTTACACACTTGGATGGAATTTTGTGGCATCTCATCTTGTTGTGAAATTTTTCCTTGACGCTGGCATGAGTCACAGTTTTTGACTAACTCATGGGCATCTTTATAGATTGTGGGCCAATAGAAACCGGCATCAAATACTTTCCGAGCGGTGAGATTGGCACTATGATGGCCCCCGATGGGTCCTTCATGACAAGCTTTGAGAATATCAATAGCTTCTTGCCCATGCACACACCGTCGAATGATTTGATCTGCACAAGTTCAAAAAAGATAAGGATCATCCCAGAAATAATGTTTGACATCCTTGAAAAACTTTCTCTTTTGTTGAGTTGACATTTCTTTGATGATAAAATTCCCCGTATGGAAATTTGCATAGTCAGCAAACCATGGGGTATTTTTACTAGAAATAACTCCAAGAGTTTCTAAAGGAAAATGTTCATTTATGTTCTTGTTTTCTAACACATCCTTATGAGGATTCTCAAGTCTAGATAAATGATCTGCCGCAAGGTTTTCAGCTCCTTTCGTGTCAACGACTTTGAAATCGAATTCCTGAAGGAGGAGAACCCACCTTAGCAATCTTGCTTTGGCATCTTTTTTGGCAAAAAGGTACTTAAGGGCAAAATGGTCCGTATACATTATGCTTTTATTCATGATGAGGTATGACCGGAATTTTTTGAAAGCGTACACCACGGTAAGCATCTCCTTTTCCGTTGTTGTGTAGTTTGATTCCGCCTCGGTCATTGTTTTACTAGCATAATGTATAGGCCTAAAATGCTTCTTAATTTGTTGCCCCAGAACCGCACCTATGGCATAGTCGCTTGCATCGCACATAAGCTCAAAGGGCTGGTCCCAGTCAGGAGCAATCAGAATTGGAGCTTCGGTTAATTTCTTCTTTAAGGTCTGAAAAGCTTGAATGCATTCCTCTGAGAAAATAAAAGGAGTGTTTTTCTCAAGGAGATGAGTCATGGGTCGAGAAATCTTTGAAAAATCCTTGATAAATCTACGGTAAAAACCTGCATGTCCGAGAAAACTCCTAATACCCTTGACGGTAGTTGGGTGAGGTAATTTAGCAATGACGTCTATTTTGGCTTTGTCGACTTCTATTCCTTTCTTTGAAATTTTGTGTCCAAGTACGATGCCTTCTTTCTTCATAAAATGGTTTTTTTTCCTAATTTAGAGCTAAATTAGTGTCTTCACACCGTTTAAGCATCTTTTCTAAATTGGAAAGGCACATAGAAAAAGAATTTCTGAAAACTGAAAAGTCATCCATGAAAACTTCCATTGTCTTTTCAATCATATCATGGAAAATAGCCATCATACTCCACTGGATAAGGTGCCTGGTTGCGTTGCTATTAACCAAAAGGCATGCGGCGCGATAAGCAAACGTTACGTTTTGGGCAGGTGATGTGGTCTTTTCTCTGATCTTTCAGATAGAATGGAATTTTAAATAGCCCGCAGAAGAAAAACCACGAGGAAAAATCAATAGTCATTCATTTCCTGAGACGTCGCTCAAGCATTTGATCCATAAACGCAAAAGGGAAGTGGTATTTCCGGGTGGCTTCGTTCAACTTAACGATAATCTATACCAATCTCTCCATTCCCGTTAAACAGTTAGTTGTACTAACTATATTTTCATAAGTGTCATACAGTCATCCCTCCTTTCTTTGGCACACAGTGCACTGGGCTTACCCAAGGACTATCCGAGATTGGGTAGATTAATCCAGCGTCAAGAAGTTTTTCAACCTCTTTCTTAATGACATCTGGATCTGTGGTTTAAACCCTTTCTTATTGTTGGACTACTGGTTCATGTCCTCTTTCCATTAGTTTTTATGAGAAAATAAAATTCCGGGTTAATAACCTTTTATGAATTCATGGTCGGAAAGTTTCCAAAGCAATTGCTCGCTTTCGGGACTTTAGAACCTTTAAGAGAGCGGGTCTTTTCATCGACACCTCAATTCTTTATCAATTATGATGGCAACTGTTGGTTGTTCCTTCTAAAATTTCATTATTCGAGGATGAGGCTGTAAGTCCTTAAGTTCAACTTTAGGAGGTTCATCAATTGAAGATTTGGCAGTTTTGGCTTCACAAATTTTAAGTTCCTTTCTGATTTCTGGAAAATAATTTCCTTGGTTCGGAGGTGGTGAAGGATCACACTATTAAGGAGTGCTGTCGAGAAGATAAAAATGTCACCCCTCTGGGTTCCATAATAAGATTCATCAACTTTCGGTTGTGAAGTTATAGATCGTAGGATTGAGCAAGTCTGCTGACAGCTTGCTTCTAGAAGTAGAAAATCACTATCCCCAAAAGGAGTGAGAGTCGGAGAAGAAGTTAAAACTATCAGGTCATAATAGGGAGTGGGATTGGCCTACTGGCGATTCACGTTCTGTAAATCCTTGAATTCCTGAGAATACTCCTCACAAGCTAATTCAACAACGTCGATTCGATTCGCCGTCATATCATTATAATTAACCGAGTATCTCGAAGTTTGATCAAGGTTATAAGTAATGGCCTCATTATCTACTCGAAGGGTTAATTCACCTTCGTACACGTCTATCAAAGCACGACTGGTCTTAAGAAAACACCTCCCGAGAATTAGAGGTACTCGAGGGTCTGGTTCAAAATCTACGACCACGAAGTCGGCTGGAAACTGGAATACACCAACTTTAACGTTGACATCTTTAGCAATACCGATTGGTCGTGAGATCGAACGGTCCGCTAGTTCTAGTGTCATGCACGTTGGAGTTAGGTCTGGAAGGTTAAGCTTTTTCCACACGGAAAATGGCATGAGATTTATGCTAGCGCCAAGATCGGCCAAGGCTAAGCATTCATCTATTTCGGGAAATTTATATAGAATAAGGAATCTGCCGGGGTCACCAAGTTTTTCGGGTAACTTGTTAAGTATGACCGCCGAGCAATGTTCGTTCAAAGGGGTCCTAGCCATCTCACTAAGCTTTTCTTTATTTCCGATTAAGGCTTTAAGAGTTGAAGCAAACTTGGGCATTAGAGTCAAAGCATCCATGAAACTAATTTCAAAACTTATATCTTTGAAGATTTCGTAGAATTTCTCTTTTTGTTCGTTAGCATACTCACGGTACCTCTTATCATTTCGCCTTGAAGGATAAGGAATTGACGGTTTTGGGTTAGGCATCGGTGCACTAACTGGAGCATTAACTGGCTCAGAAACTGGATTTTAGTTTTCAACTGGAATAACCGGAGGTTGGACGTCTTCGGTAATTCCATTATTAGTAGGAAAAACTGTGTCCTTTGTCACCTCGGTTCTACGTCCTACTACTCTAGGAGAAGAAGTAGGAATCGTAGGTCCTTGATAAGCAGGTGCACTTCTGGTAGTAATACCCTTCAAGTCTTCCTTCAGGTTAGTAACCGTGTTACTTGGAAGAGAACCTGAATTCGAAGATGAAGCGGTATTGGAATTTACAAACTTAGAAAGCATTTTCGTTAAATTTGTCATCTGGTTTTGCAAACCTTGGCCCTGATTTTGTATATTTCTCAATACAGCATCATTAGCCTTGACATAATTCTCAAAATCGGTCTTTGAAACACCTTGCATTTGCTGAGTAGGAGCTTGATAAGGTTGAGCTTGGTACACTGGTGGTTGACTAGTTAGAGGTTGATACACTTGACCTTGATAAAAGTTATTTCCACGGTTTTGATTGAAATTGGTTCCTTGATTTTGGTTGAAATTATTTCCTTGATT
>BQNB010106104.1:0-22923 GCA_026074375.1 Tanacetum coccineum | reverse complement strand
AAATAAAATTTATAAATTTAACAAATACTCCATGTACTTTAACTTTGTAAATTAAAACTTTTACGTCTATTATTATTATTATTATTTTTTATATAAATTATTATTATTATTATTATTATTATTATTATTATTATTATTATCACTTTCATGCTAGTATTATTTTATTCAAATTAAATTTATCGTAATACAAAAACGGGTATATAAATCAAACATAAGTATGCAAATAAATACAAGAGAAGTAAATTAAAACATAAATCCTGCATATTTCATTAGAGTCAGATTAAATCATATAGTAAATTGAATAATAACATATTATACAAGAAAAATGACACTATATAGCCTTAAGATATATTACAATGGAAAATGATGAGAATGCTTAATAATTGTACTAACTCATTATATGTCTAACATATGTGGCAATAAGTTATTTGTCTGTGAATAAGTATGTTTTTTTTGTTGTCCCAACAGTGCGCTAACACAGTGATTTAGACATGTTTAATGTTTATTGCTAAATTAGTAGGTTTTTTTTGTTGTCCCAACAGTGCGCTAACACAGTGATTTAGACATGTTTAATGTTTATTGCTAAATTAGTCAGCAATTACTCTCTCATATTTTCTCACATTAAAACATTACCAAGTACCGTACTATCTCCGTTTTAAAATTATTGTCCACTTTTGACTTTTTAAGTCTTTCTTTGTCAACTTTGACCTTAAATATTTTTGTTTATACTATTTAATATTTGATGCATAATATATGAATGGATTGAGTTTTAAATGTATTTTTCATCGGTATAATTTTCATCAAGTATTATGTAACATAAACAATAATATTTAAGATCAAAGTTGACAAAGAAAGACTCAAAAAGTCAAAACTGAACAATAATTTTGAGACAGAGGTAGTACTATTTTAACCTTCTATTATTTATGCATGGTAAAATAGCATGGTACATTAGTATTTACCACGTAATATGTCAAGTCTAACTCGTATCATATAACACTCATATAAAAGGGCAATAACTAGCAACCCTCGTTGACTGGATTAACTGGATGAATTCGTTGCGTCTCAAGTCTAAATCAAAGATGATGATCGAAGGTGTGTTTTATGTTGTTTGGTGACATGTTTGGACGTTTCACAACAAGCTTCTCTTTGAGGATAAAAAACCATCAAAGGCGATTATCTTTGACGACGTTGTTTCTAGATCTTATTATTGGTGTAAGTTTAGATGTAAAGCCTCGTTCAGTTGGGACGATTGGCTTAAAAATCCTAATATGATATCTTTGTAATTCTAGCTCCTTGCTAGTTTTCGTTTGTTTAATAAAATCGCTGTTCCAAAAAAAAAAAAAAAAACCCTCGTTAGTTCCTATATGGCAGCAAGTTGGTTTCAAGTTACTTCACCGCTATGTGAGTTACTTGGTTTAAGTTGGTTGCTTCGTTGGTTTGTATTTTTTTCTTCTTTTTTCTTTAATTAGTTTTTTGTCGGCTTTGTGTTTTAATTGGGTACGATGAATCTCAAAAGTGTAACTTAGATGCAAGTTATTAAGAAAAATGTTTTTGGAAGTATTAGTTAGATGCAAGTTATATGACAAAAAACTAATGTGACGCTGAGTTAACAATATAACTTATAAGTTCCTGCACCTTATGCTCTAACATAGACACTATTTTCTAATAACATTCTTATAACACATCATCACATTTTTATAACATGTTATGCCACACCGGTGCGGCATAACATGTTATAGTTATGTCCTATGTGCCATTTTGTTAACATGTTGCACAGACTGATCATTTTGAATTTTGTTTAAGCTATTCAAATTCTTTATTATTCTTCTTGCAGGTTTGGAAAACTATTTTGTCACTTTCCAAACGCAAATAATAAACCCTCAATTTATTAAACATCATATATATCGGGACCACCATCACTCGGGCTAGAAATATTATTATATTAATACATCTAAACAAATTAAAGAATATGTTATTATTTAAGTCATCAAACATTTAAATATAGTGATGAACCCAATAAATCATTATGAAGAAGCTGTCATCTCTTTTACTTTAGGGAGGAAAAAAAAACTTTAAGTTTAAGCATGCAAATACTTTATTATATTTATTACTTTTATAAATCTGGTGACTATAGTTTAAATAAACTTTTTTATGTAAGGTATATGCAAGTAAGGATGCCACATTTACATGAATGATATATGTTTGGCAACGAGCTTATAAAGTCTTATACAGTTTTAAGTTTTTAAAATAAGTTTTGTTTGTTCATACGAATTTATGAAGGCTTTTATAGGCCATAAGACTTCGTAAGCCCACACCTATAGAAAAAGGATTATAAGGACTTAGCCAAATTACGTAAATACTCTTCAAAATATAATGTATTATTACGCAAAAATTGAAAATATATATGAATTTTATTTATGTGATTTTACAATAATAAGCTTCAGCTCCAACTAATTCGTCAAACAGCTTTATAAAAATATAAGCTTCAACTTTCAGGTTATAATATAAGCTCTTGTGTGAACGCCAGCTCATTGCGCCAAACATAGTGTAAAAATAAGAAACCCGTATGAGTTTTAATCCTTCGAATAAAATATTATTATTATTATTATATTAAGAGTAAAGTACATTTTTGGTCCATGTGGTTTGATACGTTTTTCACTTTTGGTCCAAAATAAAAAACGTTTTGGTTTTAGTCTAAAAGTGATACTTTGTTTCACTTTCAGTCCAAAAGCATGCTTTTTTGGTCCTTGTGGTTTGGTGGGTATTCACTTTTGGTCCAAATTTTCAACATGTTTGGACTGAAAGTAAAACAAAGTATCACTTTTGGACTAAAACCAAAACGTTTTTGAATTTTGAACTAAAACCAAAACGTTTTTAAATTTTTAAGCCTTCAAATTTTCAAATTGAATATAATTTTAGTTATACTTTTTACCAGGGATTTTATGTCATTATTTCAATAAGGCAGTTAACAATATAATTTTAGTTTTAATTTGAGCGACTAAAATTATGTCTATGAAGGCCACCTATTGAGCTAAATGGGGACTTGAGAGTTGTATGGGTGTTTGCTTCAACTTATATGTGGGCTTAGGAGCTTATTTGATTTCCAATTTTCCAGCTTATTTTGAGACTTGCGGCTTATATAAGTTTATTACGATATGATAAGTCTTAAAATAAGCCTGGAAATTGGAGCTTATGAAATATAAGCCGAAATCAAATAAGCTCATAAGCCTACATATAAGCCAAAACAAACACCCCTTAAGAAAAATGATTCTACCTTTTATATTTGAAGGCTTAAAAATTATGTTTAGAATCTGGTTTTGAAATACATAACGGCTCGGCTATTTGTTGAAATGGTTATAAGATTTATTGCTGCCTGTGGAGAATCTGTTATTACTAGGCAGTTAGTGTTTAGGACTAACGAGATGGAAAGAGACCTGCGCGTTGCGGTGAAGGCTAGTTTGTTGTGGACATCTGTATGTGAGGTTTTTTTGCTTTTTTATATATAAGTTAGTATGCGATGCGGTTTTCGAAACTAAACAAAAATTATGGGCTGAGTTAATTTTGAAGTTGTGGTAATCATATAATGGCAACTTCATAAATGTTGACTACAACTTCATAAATCTTTGACTATTATTATTGTTTAGCTCATAAAACAACAGTGGAGATTTATGGACTACAACTTCATAAATGTTGACTGCAATATGGATTTTTTCTTTCTGGGCTGAGCCTGTATTGTTCTTGAGTCCAGATGACAAAATCACATGATGCTCATCAAAAGTAAGGGGTTTTTTTTTTTTCCTGTTTGAAAATAGTTCATGTCTAGATTAATAATCTTGTCTAAAAATAATTCTGTCAAAATAATCTTGTCTGAAAATATCCTGTTTCTTTTTCATCCTGAATGAGAATCTCAAAAACCTAAATGGCTGATTTACCCTTGTTTTTAAAATCACAGATAGAACAATGATCTCGTATTGAAAACCAAAAGAATCAAAAATCAAGCATAAATGATACATAATCAAACTTCAATTACTAAAAATTTCCAAAAACTTAAGACAAGTCCATCTAAATAGAGAATTTAAAGGAGAAAAAAACCCGTAACTTTTATGCGGTTTTATACATATACAAAGATGAGGTAATGAAGTCGATATAAAAAAACATGTTGGTGGGATCTTGAGTAGAGACGACAATTCAATGGTTAGCATGAGGAGTAAGGCGGCGGATTAGAGTGGTATGTTAGTTGCCATGGGAAGTAGGTGTGGTAGAGCCGAAGATGTTAAAAACAAGTGGGTTATGTTAGGAGAAGAAAGAATAAAAGAAAGATGTGTGGGTAAATTTGTGATACAGGATCCTGGATGGAAACAATCTTCTTTTTAGCACTCTTTTAGAAACAGGATTTACTTTCGTATTAAGCAAAAATAAAACAATCTTTTTTCTGGTTGCATTAAGAAATTTTTCCATATAGGATATTAAGCAAAAAAGAAACACCCCCTAAGTCCAGATGACAAAATCACATGATGCTCTTTAGTATATTGTGTAATATAAATATGTTAAGCTCTTACGATAAGATATCCCAAGATTACCTTCACTTAAATTGTATGGTGGACAAACCGAAAATGACCCTTGACCGATGTTTGAATGTCTGTAATACATGGCTTGAAACTGGTAAATGAGTTGTTTTGCTGGAGAATCATCATACTTTAAGCTTACGAGAAGGATATTAGGCCGGGGTGTTTGGCATTCCATATTATGGGAGGAAGGCTTTACAACCCACAAATGAACAACCCACAAACTTCATTAGGTGAGCGGTAATTACAAAAAGATAAAAGAACAAAACAGCTCTTGATTGTTAATATAATTCACCATTTTACCAAAAAAAAGAGAACAAAACAACCATCTCAAATTCATGCAAACTACTGAAATCCTTCTGGAAATTCCCAAATGAAGAAACCTTTGCGAGGTAAGATTCTGGGATTGGGACTTTGTTTTGGCGTGGAGAACGATTAAGAATTGCCCATGTGTTGCCTTGCAATTTCTCCACAAAGAATCCATCGTGCCATGAGCCCAAGACTATAAAATGCTAACTCACTATTAACTGATTGTGTTGCATCAGCAATGATGAAATTGAAGAAGGTCAATTACCTGACAGCATCGGCATAAAAAAAATATTTTGAGAAATTAATATGTCAGTTATAAAAGAAAACCAAGTCTACTACTTACAAAGCTTAGACAAAACAAAATAACAAGTTCAAAATACTCACGCCAAATAATGTCTATTTCAACTAAGCGGGCAGTTGAGGAACTTGCTCAACTTCCTTTCAAATTTCCCGCTGCAAATGAGTCAGCATAAATATTCATCTTCTTTAGCACGGGTGAACGTTTAAGTACTTGATCAAACAAACTTCACTATCTAAACCTCGAATACCACCAGCTAACTTCACTTTCCGAAGAAGCTCTAACCGCACCATTCTTCTGAAATCTACCTCTGAAGAACTATCCTCATATTCAAGGACGCTTTGGGGGTCACACATATGTACACACTGCAAAATTAAATAGTATTTATATGCACAACTATGAGATTGAGGTTGATGAGTAATTCAATATGTATTCCACTCACTTGGATATGGAGTAATAGATCATAATTCTCAAGAGCGAGTGTCGAATTCACCTCACCCTCTAATAGTTTCCCATTTACCAAATCAAGTTCCGCTAGGGTTAAGTCACCCACGAGCTTGCTTTCCTCGAGGGTTTGAACGAAGGAAGCTACAGATTTATTTAGCCATTGGCAAGTAGTGTCAGATGGCTGCATCATAGTGATGCGAGTTTTTGGTAACCGCCTCCCAATAGTTGGGTAGAATTGGGTCCAACCGGAGACTGTTCTCGATGGTCCTATTTTGTTGCCAAACGAATCATGGTGAACGGGCCGAAAGCGTACACCTTCCGCTATAAAGAAACATATTGTGAGAATATCCTTCTTGAATAGCATAAAAATTTATCCTTGTCCTTTGTTTTTGGTTTTATCATTTTCATGTTATCCAACAAACTCGCCACACCTGTGCCAAAAACCCCATCCGTGTTTGTATATGACCGAACCCAAAGTCTCGTGTAGCTAAATCATTATAGTTGCTATTATAGGGTAACTTTGTATCATCTCTGATATGGGTATCAAACACCCTCATAAATGCAACGACCTTTGATTCCAAAAGCGAGTAGAAATATATCCCACCTTCGGCCTAAAACCAGAGGTTCATCACTATCACGATGGAAACGGAGACCGATGGCTATATACTCAATATTATTATTAACAGAAAATTATGTGAAAATGTTCTCATGGAAGTCCCAGAAAGTATGCATGAGTCCATTCCATCGAGCAAGAGAAGTCGGGTACTTAAATTCAAATTGAGCCATCTTATGAAAATATGTGGATGGTAAAGGTTAGTAGTGAGCGGGTGATGAAGTTGTTCCTGATGTCGGGTTGATGAAGTTGTGAGGAGGTCTGAATTAGGTTTCGTGACAGTTGTAGTGACCTAGGGTTGGCAAATGGGTGGGTCTTTTGGTTAGTCCATTAGGCGCAATCTAACCAAAAGACACACCATTTTGCCTACCCTAGGTCACTACACGGTCACGAGACCTAATAAGCCTCCTTACAACCTAATGAGCCTCCTAACATCCTCTTCACCCACTCACTACTAACCTTTACCATCCATAAGACGACTCAATTTGAATTTAAGTACCTTACACCTCTAGTTCGATAGAATGGAGTCCGACATACTTTCCGAGACTTCCATGATAACATTTTCAATATATTGATGAATCAAAATTCCAAATTCTTTATTAATAATAATATTCAGTATATACCCCATCGGTATCCGTTTCCATCCTGATAGAAGGTCGGATCTATTTCTACTCGCTTTTGGAATCAAAGGCCGTTGCATTTATAAGGTGTTTGATGCCTATACCAAAGGTGCTACGAAGTTACGCTATAGTAGCAACTAACATGATTTGGCTACACGAGACTTCGGGTTTGGTTAGATACAAACATGGACGGATTTTTTGGGCAGAGAGCTATGGCGAGTTTGTTAGATAACATGAAAAGCATAAAACAAAAAAACAAAGGACAAGGATAAAAATTTTATGCTATTCAAAGAGGATATTCTCACAATTTCTTTATAGCGGAAGGTGTACGCTTGTGGCCCGTTCACCAGGATTCGTTTGACAACAAAATGGGACCATCAAGAGCACTCTCCGGTTGAACCAAATTGCTACCGAACTATTGGGAGGCGGTTACCAAAAACTCGCATCACTATGATGCAGCCATCTCACACTACTTGCCTATGGCTAAATCTGGATCTGAAGCTTCCTTCGTTCAAACCCTTGAGGAAAGCAAGAGCGAAACCCACACACGGAAAAGAACTTCACCATTTTCTGAATCTTTATATTAGTAAGATCAGTGGAGGCTTGTTGTTGATTTGTTCTAGTAATATGGTTGATTCTTATTGTTGGTATTGTTTTTATGACGTCATATATTGTAAGGAGAATAATGTTAGTGAATATGGTTGGTGCTGGAGAGACCAAATATTGATTGTCCATAATCAATGTTTGGTGTAGGTAGAAGATTTGTCAGGGTAAATAATGGACATTTGTGTTTGTTTGTGATTGATCTTGGCCCTTTATTTGAATGTGTGAATCCGGATCAATAAAGTGGATGGCAAAGATTTCAATCCATTCATTTGGATGTAGGTGTGGTAAGTGCTAAGTAGTTACATGCATTAATTTGGACGGGTGGTAGATGTAGAGAGGGAAGTGTGTTTTTTGATGCGTTTTTTGGTTATATAAAAGCAGGGTAAATGCTTTTAACGGGCAATTGTGTTTGTTTGTGCATATTTGTGTTTGTTTAAAATTGATCTTGGCCTTTTATTTGGATGTGTGAATCTGGATCAATGAAGTGGATGGGAGAGATTTCAATCTATTCATTTGGATGTAGGTGTGATAAGTAGCAGGTAGTTACATGCATTATATTATAAGTATAATCATTTGAGATGTGCATTTTACTATTCATCATAACCACTGTTCATGGCCTGACCCACAGACTATAGCCCAATCCAAATGCAATTACCCCAACCACAGCTGACCCATGTAGCCCAAATTCATTCTTCATACACTCGACGTTTCCAGACCTTCCCAGAAAAGTCACATCCCCAGCTAAAAAAATCAACGGCGGAGACCTAAATTAACACCCCCACAGTTTGATATAATTGGAAAACCAATTGAGGCATGACAGACATCACCATCTTCATCATTTTTTGTGATGCGCTCCGATCAACGACTACATCGCCTTTTCAGTCTTGCTTACTTGATTATGTTACTCCTTTGGTATATGTTGGGTTTCGATGCCTTTTGTCCTATGTTTTCTTCCCTGTCTATATTAATTTCGTAACCATCTTTGATGTAGGTGTTCAGTTTTTTTGGCCATCATCCAGTGTTGTCTTGCTTAGCATATTAGGTTTCTCTTTTATTTTCTGCTATGTTATGTGAAACACTCTAGAACTAGATTTCTATACAGAAATGGTAATTTGAGTATCAATGGCAACAATATCACAAAGAATCACAAGAACAAGAATGTGACTCGAAATGGGATTGTTATTTGATTAATGTGTTTTGTTACAGTTGGACGAATACAAGGAAATTGAGAGAGTTTTACAAATTGAATGAATGTGAAATGATAGCTAAAACAGGGTATTTATAGATGGTTTTTTTGGAAGCAACCGCTTTTCCTGCCAAAACGACTTGCAACCAACTTTTAATTTTTCCAGTTTGACTTTCCAATTTTGACTTCATATTTTCACTTCGTGACAATCCATCCCTATTCAAATGATCCTTGTCCTCAAGGATCAAGAGAGAAATCAGGAAATCTTTTGAGGAGATCTTCAGCTAACTCCCACGTGGCATCCTCCTCACTGTGGTTGATCCATTTAACCAAAACATGAACAACTACTTTATTGTTGACCTTGCCAATTCTTCTATCCAAAATCTTCTCAGGTTCCACTGATAGAAGACCTTCATCTCCATAATGTGGTAATAATCCCTTCTTGAAAGAATCACCTTTGCAAAGTTTAAGCTGAGACACATGGAACACTGGGTGAACTTGACTTCCACTTGGTAAATACAACTTATAGGCAACCAGTCCAACCTTAGCTATAATCAAGAAGGGTCCATAGTATTTTAGGGATAACTTGTTCTGAGTGGTCTGTCTTATGGTTACTTGTCTGTGGGGCTGCAGCTTAACATATACCCACATTCCCACATCAAATTCTCTTTCACTTCTTTTCAAATCAGCATATTTCTTCATTCTATCATGTGACCTCTTGATGTGGAATTTTAACATCTCAATTGCATTTTCCCTTGCCTGTAAACTTCTGTCCACACTTTCTACTGCACTTTCACCAGCAACATAAGGGGTATGAAGAGAGGGTGTTTGGCCATAGACAGCTTCATAGGGTGAAACCTTAGTAGAAGAATGCTTGTTTGTGTTGTACCAAAACTCAGCCAAAGGCAACCACTATACCCACTCTTTAGGTCTCTCCATAGTCATGCACCTCAAATAACATTCCAAGCATTTATTCACAACTTTTTTCTGTCCATCTGTTTGTGGGTGATAAGCAGTTGACAATTTCAATTCTACCTTCAGGATCTTAAACAATGACTGCCAAAAGTGGCTTAAGAACACACTATCTCTATCACTCACAATGGAATAAGGCAGTCCATGCAGTTTGTAGACTGAATCCAAGAATGCTTGTGCCACAAAACTTGCAGTATAGGGATGACTTAAGGCCATAAAATGAGCATACTTACTTAATCTGTCTACCACCACAAATATAACAGATTTTCCTTGGGACTTGGGCAATCCCACAATGAAGTTCATTGAAATGTCACTCCAAATTCTTTCTGGAATTGGTAATGGTTGCAACAATCGAGGGTATGCAGCTAAATCAGATTTACTTCTTTGACAAACATCACATTCCCTGACAAGCTTCTTAACCCCTTTATGCAATCCTTTCCAATAAAACAAGGATCCCACCTTATGTGCAGTTACAGTTGTTCCTGAGTGCCTTCCAATTGCATCAGCATGATAGTGTTGTATAATGGTTGTCCTCAACTGCTCATTAATTCCCACCACTATTTTTCCCTTTTTCTTTAGTATGTCCCTTCCCACTGATACTTATTATTAGCAGAAGTGCCTTGTGCTAGTTCATCAATGATCCTTTGCAAGGGAAGGTCTTGAACATAACTGGATTTTATATCTTGCAACAAATCACTAGCTATGGTGGACAGTATCATAGCATTCAATTCACCACCCATGTGAACCCCTGAAAACTCACTAGCAGTATTAACTCCTGAGAACTCACTACCAGTATTAACTCTTGAGAGTGCATCAGCTACAATGTTTTCAGTACCTTTGTTATAAGAAATTTCATAGTCAAACCCAAGTAATTTTGGCAGCCACTTGGTTTGAAAAGGTGTAGTTAACCTTTGATTGAGAAGATATTTGAGGCTAAAGTGATCAGTCTTTATCTTAAAGTGTATGTCCAACAGGTAGCCCCTCCACTTATCTAATGCCATTAGAGCTGCTAAGAATTCCTTTTCATAGGTTGACAATGCTTGATGCTTTGGTGCCAATGTTTTACTGAGATAAGCAATAAGGTGACCCTCATGTTGTAGGACTGCACCAATACCAATCCCAGAAGCATCTGTCTCCACTACAAAAGTCTTCTAAAAATCAGGTAAAGCCAACACTGGTGTTTGTATCATGACTTGCTTAAGGGTAAGAAATGATTCCTGAGCTTCAGGGCTCCAAGCAAAAGCATCTTTCTTGAGCAAATTAGTAAAGGGCTTACTGATCCAAGCATAGTTCTTAATAAACTTCTTGTAGTACCTTGTTAAACCTAAAAATCCCCTCAACTGTTTAACTGTTTGGGGAATAGGACAACTTTCCATAGCTTGTATCTTAGTAGGATCAGTTGAAACTCCTTTCTCAGTGATTATGTGCCCCCAAATACTCCTCTTGACTGGCTGCAAAAGTACATTTGCTTTCCTTAGTAAACAATGTATGTTGCTGTATTATTTGCAGTACTGTCTTTAGATGATTCCAGTGTTCCTCTCACTTTTGCTGTACACTAAAATGTCATCAAAGAAAACCAGTACAAACTTCCTCAAGAAAGGCTTAAAGACAGTGTTCATCAAGGATTGAAAAGTAGAGGGTGCATTTGTTAACCCAAAAGGCATTACTAGAAATTCATAATGTCCTTCGTGAGTTTTAAATGCAGTCTTGTGTATGTCATCAGGATTCATTCTAATCTGATGATATCCTGATCTCAAATCAAGTTTAGAAAACACCTTTGCTCTATGGAGTTCATCCAATAATTCTTCAATGATGGGTATTGAAAATTTATCCTTGACAGTGTACTTATTAAGCATTCTATAGTCCACACACATTCTCCAAGTACCATCTTTCTTCTTTACCATCACAATGGGTAAAGAGAATGAACTTTGACTATTCTTGATGATCTCTTTCACTATTAGCTCAATAGCATCCTTCTGATTTAGAGGGTGTTCATAAGGTCTAACATTGATAGGTGGAGTGTTAGGGAGTAAAGGAATTAAATGATCATGAGATCTAGTGGGTGGAAGCTCTTTTGGTGTATCAAAGACAGTGGAAAAGTCCTGAAGGGGTGTTTGGATGTTGGAATTAGGCTTTGTACTTGACCCAGTCATCTGCATCAGGGTAGCTGGGCATACACACAAAGCCATAGTAGAGATTTCAACTCCCATCTGATTCAAAGAGCTGCTAACATGTTTATCCTGCATCCACTGCAAAGTAGACTGTGGAGTTCCTCTGAGCACACACCTTTTCCCATTGATCACAAAATCCATAACTAAATTTTTGAAATCAAACTGGATTACTCCTTAGGTTGCCAACCACTTAATTCCCAATACCATTTCACATCCTCCCAAAGGCAAAATCATGACATCTGTTTCAAAGACTTGTCCATGTATGGTCCACTTGAAATTCTTGCATTCAAACACACTGGACATAACTTGCCAATTGGCCACTGATACTTGCAAAGGACGCATTCTACTTAAATTACACCCCATTCTTTTTGCAGCATGTAAATCCAAGAAGTTATGAGTACTACCACAATCCACCAAAATGTGCAGCACTTGTTTCTTAACATGACCTTTAACCCTCATAGTTTGGTAACTAGGCACCCCTGTCATAGCATTTAAGGAAACTTGAGGCATAGTCTCTTCTTCACACACATTTTCTTGCTCAAATATCTCACAATCATTATTATTCCTTTCATCCTCATAAGCCACAATTTCCAAGGAATACATCTGTCCGCTACACTTATGGCCAGGGCGGCATTTTTGGTCACAATAAATACAAAGATGCTTGGCCCTTTTTCTTCCAGTTCTTGCTGTATGAGTTTCTTAAAAGTTCTATTTGGTGTAATAGTAGTAGATTGAACAGGCACAATTCTAGTTCCACTACCCCCACCTCTTTGAGTAGTAGACCCAAACACTGTGTTCTTAGGAGGACCAAAAGATGCTAAATGTTTACCCTTAGTCACTGAATTACTAGCTTCTTGCAACTTTGACAAACTAAACACTTTAGTTAAACTAGTAGGCTTAAACATTCTCACAGCATAAGCAATCTCTTCTTTCAAACCCCCAATGAACAAACTAATAGCACAAGAATCATCCAAATCAACTTTATTCAAAAGTGCTTTAAAGGAATCTTGATATACCTATAGATGTGGTATGCTTGAGATTCTTCAACTCCATGATTGGATCCTCAAACACTTATTCAAATCTTCTTTTGACATGTGTTTGATAAACAGCCCAAGTCATCACCTCACCAAACTTACTCATGAAATGCTGATGCCAATTCAAAGCCTTGCCAAACATGTGCATTGAAACAAGCCTGATTTTCTGTTCATCCTCCACAATATCATCCATATCAAAGAAGTTGTTAACTCTGTACAACCAACTCAACACATCTTCACCATCAAACTTAGAGAATTCTATTTTGGTCAACCTTCTATAAGTACCACCTGTATTAACACCATTATGACCACCAGTGTCTCTTCTTTGACTTGGACCCTTACCATTATTCAATCCACTTTCCAACTGAAACATTTAAGTCAATTGAGCAAGGCTACGAGTCAAATTTGCGATTTGAGTTTCCATTGGGACTGGATTCGGTATCAAACCAGTATCATTTGATCTTGTGTTCATCATTGTTGAAGAGTTAGGAGCGGTTATTTTGTGTTGTAACTCAATTAGGTAAGTTTCTTGAACTGATTTGCAACAGAATAACTGCCAAGATCAGCTCTGATACCAATTGAAACACTCTGAAACTAGATTTCTATACAGAAATGGTAATTCGAGTATCAATGGCAACAATACCACAAAGAATCACAAGAACAAGAATATGACTCAAAGTGGGATTGTTATTTGATTAATGTGTTTTGTTACAGTTGGCAAATACAAGGAAATTGAGAGAGTTTTACAAATTGAATGAATGAAAATGATAGCTAAAATAAGGTATTTATAGAGATTTTTTGGACGTAACCGTTTTTCCCGCCAAAACGATTTGCAACCAACTTTTGACTTTTCAGTTTGACTTTCTAATTTGGACTTCATATTTTCACTTCGTGACACCAATCCTATTAACACAACAAAAAACCAAAACTCTAGACACAATTCACCCTAAAATGTCTTGGGTGACAGCAAAAAAAAGAGAAGAATTTTCATATGCACGATAATGATACGTGTCGGTTTCCATAAAAGATACAACAAAAAAAACCCGAAACCTGTGTCAAAGATGTTTATCTGGGACCCGACAATTCATCAGAACGTAGATTATAAATTGAATCTGCAATAATCCAATCAGTATAAGGATTATGTGTGGTATTGAATTCTTGTCTAAACATTTCTTCTTTTTGCCATTCTTCCCATCTTTCTGCCAAACCGTCACCTTCAAGCATTACTGACTACTCAGACATCTTGGTCGTTCTTATTGGTGTTCCTTGTGTACACAATAGTGCACCTGTCATCAGCTGTTCCATTGCTTCGTATATCATAATTACTTTCATATCAGATCCACCAATGTTCTATTTCTTTTCCCCTCAATAGCCCTTTCACCTTGCATGGTCTTCAAGAATCAGGATCATACAAACAGTTCGAGATATTCAGAAGTTATTTTTTCATTAAAAAAATCGAGTCTTGGCGTTAGCAGTTTAATTTATAAAAATGTTTGGTAGAATAGTTGTAAGTGTAATTTTAATATGTAAAATGACGTAATGTTAAATGCTAAATGCTTATTCAAAGAGCATTGAGAAATTAGTGTTTTTATAATTTTATAAATGCTAAATGCTTTCTTCCAAACAAGCTTTGTAATAATAATGTGGAATACTAAATGATAATTGCTCAAAAATGCTCTCAAAAGCTGTCCGCCAAACGTACAACGTCTAAAAAGGAGTTACAGCCAGTGGATCTCTTTACTATCAGATCAAGGGCTCTTATAAAAAGCGGGGATTATAACGAGGGTGCTTTTGAAACATCATCAGGTTTCTAGATAATCATATCATCTAATTCTAGACAGCATCAATCATTTAAATATAATAAGTTGATCTAATGAAGAAGCAATTCAACTAAATATCCCCAATACATACAAAAAAAGCAATTCAAAGATGAAGAATCAAATAATTGACAAAAATCTATTAAAACAAACTTTTGATAGTGTGAATGGGTTTATGTGATGAACATGGTATTGTAATAATAAATATGATGCCCGACATTATTTAAAAGAAGAAGACATGAGTAGATAAAGAAAATAAAGAACGCCGGAAACTGAAACCAGCCGGAAGAAATCAGTTGGAGACGGATAGATAGACTTATTTAGTGTGACTGGTCAACGTCAAAAGATGAAAACTATTTTGTCTTGGTACCCGACCCGCTTAATACCAATCACTAATTTTGTGACGAACACATGTTTTTTATTTATACGTTTTTTTAATAGTAACTTTATGAATGAATGTTTAATTAAAATAACTATAAGCAATAGTAAGGTCCTTCGGAAAAATTGCTTTTGTAGCATGGAAAGAAAAATGTTCAACGGAGTTTTTTTTTTTTGAACGGCGGATTTTATTGATGAATATTGACTTTAATAGGCACGGCTTTTATCCAACGGGTTTTGGAAGAGACCACCGGTAACGAGTTTGCGTCATTAACCGAAAATTAGCTTGTTTTCGTGCTTACGCATATAGGGTATGTTTGGCGAAAGTAATTGTTTCTGAAACTGAAGATAAAGCTGTAGATGAAGATGGAAAAAGAGATTATGAAAAGAGATTATTATTATAAGTTACATGAAGTAGCATTTGATTTTAAGAGATTATGAAATATTTTTTTTATAATCTCATATAAGTTCATTTGCTAAACGAAACTTATATTTTAAATAGCTTATTTTTTCAAAAAATAATCATAATCTTTCCATAATTTTTGGTATCAAACAGTAACATTATAAAAAGCTTATACATATTCATTTTATTGACTTATGATTTTACTAATTAGACATTTTTTGTCATAAAAAGTAATAAAAAATCTGTTAAAGTTTCGAATTCAAAATTAAGTTTTAATGATGAGTAGAGTTATATCGGATACTAAAAAAATGTTAGATATTAAGGACTCATCCCTACTATCCATCTAAAAAGAAATCTATGACTGAGATTAAAGAAATTTTATTATTTCGCATATTTTTTAAAAACTTAAATATCTTTTAAACGGTTAATCGTTAAGCCAAAAAATATACCATCACGACGAGCATTTAATTATCTTTCTATAGATGTATACTTTGATAACTTTCGACAAAAAAAAAATCCATTTTTTTCACGTATTTTTTCGTTTTATCACCCTTTTTTTTCGTTGTTGAAACTTGCATAAAAATATCATATGTGATTAAACACTAATTATAATATTCGTATAAAATCACATATGATTTAACACTAACATCGAATTACATGTGATTGCATTAAAATTAAATATCATATATATTTAACACTAATATCATATATGATTAACTAATATCATATATGATTTTATCATATATGATTTATCAGTAATATCATATATGATTTAACACTAATATCACATGTGATTTTATTAGTGTTTAATCACATCTGATTTCGCATGCAAGTTTCAACAACGAAAAAAATACGTAAGAAAACGTGAAAAAACATGAAAAAGACGGAAAAAAATTTGTCGAAAGTATATCAATGTAGATATCTATAGAAAAATAATTAGATGTTCGTCGTGATGGTATATTTTTTTCGTTTAACGATTAACGGTTTAGGAGATATTAACATTTAAAAAAAAAGATGAAAATGTTTTTTGGATTTAATCTTATCCATTAGAATAAGAAGGAGATGGTGGGTGGGAATTAGTCCCTTAGTATCTAGATAAACTTTGGTATCCAAATGAACTTAAATCTTTAATGATACTATGATAGTACAGTGTTTGACTTCAAAATTTAAGTGTTTATTTCCTGATTTATAGCAATATGATTTTCCTTCAATATTGCATTGATGGTTACATTTTCATTAAATGTTATAAGTCTAAATATTAGTACCACCGATTTTTTGAATGACTGTTACAACCTTCAAGTGTTTTGGTGGTTGTTACAACTTACCAGTTTAATGAATTTGTTGATAGCTATTACATGTTTACTAGTTGTTACAGAGTTTATTGAATTTTTATATCTGATCCACCACAATTACATTCGGTTGGAGAAATTGAATATATATAAGTAATAAATTGAGTAATATAAATCTGTGTACATCATGGGTGTTCGAAAATAATAAAGAAAAATATACAAAACTAGTTGAAAAATACTTGTAGATAATAAAAAATATCATAATAAATTTATCTCTTAATAGCTTGCAACGAATAAACACTTGATCTTGTAGCGATATTCTGGTAGCTAAAATATGCTAGATAAATTAGGGTCATTAAAATAAGTTATACAAATCATACCAAAGAAAGGATAATGCAATAAATAATAAGATTTTTCTATGGTGTTCTATGCTACAAACGACTACACAACACTTTCACGTATCATCTCCTCATTAGCAAGATTATTCGATCCGACTCGAATCCACTCCGAGTCCGACTCATTAAACTAGGAAAAGATATCTGACTAAATTGGTACGATTTTCACCCTCACCATCAACATCTTGATATACCCCGTGAGCATCACTAACCACTTATCAATACCTACACTAATCACTTATCGATACCTGCAAGAATACCCAAAATTTTTAAATAGATTAGCAAGATCTAACACCTCATTTCCTTCTCAGGCAACCACAAATCCATTTGTATGTCGTTGTCCATAAACGTCATCACGTGCAATATTAGTTAAAGAAACATGAAAACTTAAAGGAAGAAGAAGAAACTAACCATAGTGGGGAACAATCATGAATGTTAAGACTTTTTCATAGAAAATAGAGTGGGGTGTGTTGTTTTGTGTGAGTTTATATATGTTTTACCAAATAGGCAGTTACAAAGTTGCAGTGACCTTTTAAATAGGTTGATTATTATGAAAAAACATATACATTTAAGGTTATGTTACATATTGGCTTGTAAAAACGTATATGTGAGGTTGTCTAATGGCTTGTATTAGATTTCCCAAAGAAGAAATATTTTTTACTTACAAATTTATAAAACTTTTAAAATTAGAATGGGATAAATGCTTTATAAAGTAGTAGAGATATGCAAAAAAATGTAAAATTTTGTTTGTTTATGTTTCTCTTCTTCTTTTATGAGTTATATCTATCAACTTCATCACCAATATTTCTTTTTCGGTTTTGGACGCATGGATGTTTTTCATAATGATAACTAATGGTTTTTGACATAAAAATTTAAGGGATGAATTTTGAAATGTTCAAGATTGGAAATGTTTTGTTTTTTTCTTTTAAAAAATAGAGTTTTTTTAAAATGTCTCATGCGACTTATGCAACTTATGTAACTTAAATTTACAAAAATACATTATCTTCCAATGATTGGATGTACTTTTTTGTTTGAGGATAAGAGTATTTTTGTAAATGTTAGGATCACGAAAAGTATCGGTCACTTCCATTATATCGTTTGATAGCTCGTAAAGTATATTTGGAAATTAGATAGGCTAGCTTAGGAACAAGCCCATGGACAAGCCCATGGCCGGCCAATACCCTCTCCACACATGAAGAGGGTGTTGGTTGATTGTTTCTTTTCTCAAAATCTAAGTGTGTATTTTCTTGTTTACTTTCTCTCACTAGAAGCATCATTCCAACCTCTTTCTCTCTCTAGATTTCTTCATAGTTCTTTGGTGTTATTGATTAAATAAGTATTCTACAATTGGTATTAAGAGCCATTGAGTGATTTTGCTTAGTTTTTTGTTTGTTTCTTGGTTTGTTTTTTTAAACCGTACCTTTTCTTCTTGTTCTTCTTGTTTTCGAAGCTATATTGTACACTAAAAGATCATTTACATAGGTAAATTTGATCTAGTATCCTTAGATATAGGTGTACAAGTTTAGAATCAAAGAAAACATTAAAAAAATTTGCATTTTGTGTTTGAAAAGCTTGATAAAGTACAAATTTTGATTTTAAATTTTTTGGCTTAAAAACTATAAAGTTTGCATTTTTAAGGTACCTATAGGCTTAGTAATGCTAATTGTACAAGAAATTTTAGAAAAAAACGATCAAAAGTGAGTCTTTTTGTGTTTTGAAAAATTTGAGTTTCGTACTAGTGCAAGGCGATTTAGCAGTGGCAGGCAAGGCGAATTAACAACTTCCTTCACAAGGCGAGTTAACAATTCCAAGGCAAGGCAAATTAACAGTTTTCCAAGGCAAGGTGAATTAACAGTTTTCCAAGCCAAGACGAATTAACAACTTCCTTCATAAGGCGAATTAGCAACTTTTTTAGTACAAGGCGAATTAACAACGTTTCTTTAAAAGGCGATTTAACAACTTCCCTTTACAAGACGATTTAACACATTCAAAAGGAAAATTAATTCACTTGAACTAAAGTTAAAAACTTAAATTTGCTAAAGTAACTTATACGTTTTATCTCTGTGATTTGTAAAATCCTATGAAACATTCACTTGTCTTCCCGGTTTTATCAAGAGTTGTAAAATCCCGTATAGTTTCTAGACTTACAAACACTCAAAAGACTACTTACTAAAAACACAATTACTTTCAATCACCGTTCGATCAACAAGTAATCTTATAACATCTAAGTAACAATGACTACCCTTGCTGAATACATGATACTCTCTGGTGCTGACAATTGTCCACCAATGTTAGACAAATACCTGTATGATTCTTAGAAAAGTATAATGGAACTATACATGCAAAACAGAGAGCACGAAAGAATGATACTTGAATCAGTTGAACATGATCCACTTATTTGGCCTACGATTGAAGAAAATGGGGTGACTAGGACAAAGAAATATGTTGAATTGTCTACTACAGAGAAACTTCAAGATGATTGTAACATGAAGGCAATTAATATCATTCTTCAAGGTCTACCAACTGAAATCTATTCACTTGTCAATCATCACAGAGTTGCCAAGGATCTATGGGAAAAAGTTTAACTTCTTATGCAAGGTACCTCGTTGACAAAGCAGGAAAGGGAGTGTAAACTATATGATGCATTTGATAAGTCTGCTCACATCAAGGGGGAATCACTTCATCAGTATTACTTGAGATTCACCCAACAGATCAACGACATAAACATTTACAACATGAAACTGGAGCAATTTCAAGTTAATACCAAGTTCTTAAACAGTCTTCCACCTGAATGGAGTAAGTTTGTGACTGATGTCAAGCTTGTAAAAGATTTGCATACTACCAACTTTAATCAGCTTTATACATATCTTGAACAACACGAACTTCATGCAAATGAAGTCCATCTTATGCGTGAATGCAATCAAGATCCACTTGCACTAGTTGCGAGTCATCAAATGACACCACCTCACTGCAACACTTATCAGTCTTTATACAACAATCCTTAGTTTTAACAACAGTTTTCACCATCTCAATCTCATCAATATGGATTAACTCATCCCACACAACATTACTCAACTACTTATCCATCAACACCGCATGTAATCACTTATCCATCAGCACTGTATCCACATGCTTACTCATCAACTGTTCATCAAGAGGCTTGTCCACAACCACAATCTGTTCCTCAAACTGAATATAATGTCTCCACAGTTAATCAACAGACACACCTTACTGAATTTCCTCAAATAGACTCCGGTCTAGCAGTTCTTGTGTTTAAGCAAGGAGATGACCCTATTGATGCCATCAACAAAATGATGTCATTTCTGTCTACTGTCGTCACATCTCGTTTCCCATCTACCAACAATCAGCTAAGAAACTCATCAAACCCAAGACAACAAGTAACTATTCATGATGGAAGAGTGACTGTTCAACCACTTCAGGGGAGACAAAATTCTTATGATGCTGGTACTTCAGGAACAAGAGCTAATACTTCAAGAACAGGAGGGAATTATTCAGGTCAACAAAGGATGGTGAAGTGTTTTAATTGCCAAGGGGAAGGTCATATAGTAAGACAATGTCCAAAGCCAAAGACAAAAAGGGATGCTACGTGGTTGAGGGAAAAACTTCTATTGGTCGAAGCTCAAGGAAATGGTAAAGTTCTCACTGAGGAAGAATTGGAATTCTTGGCAGATCCTGGTATTGCAGAAGGTCCAGTTACACAGTCGGTCATCACACATAATGCAGCTTATCAAGCAGATGATTTGGATGCATATGATTCTGACTATGATGAGATCTCTACAGCCAAAGCAGTTCTTATGGCCAATTTGTCTAGTTACGGATCAGATGTTCTCTCCGAGGTACCAATCTCTGAAAACACTAATAATGATATGCTAAGTCAAAGTGTGGAACATTCAAAGAATGAGATACATAGTGATAGTAATATCATTCTGTACTCTCAGTATATGATTGAATCACAAACTGCAGCTGTTCAGGATACAAATTCTTTTGCACAACAAGATGCCTTGATATTATTTGTGTTTGAACAACTGTCAAATCAAGTAATTAACTATAACAAGGTCAATAATGACAATATAATTGCCAATGAAACCTTATCTGCTGAGCTTGAAAGATATAAAGAACGGGTAAAATTTCTAGAAGAAAGACAAAATGTGGATTTAGGTACTCGAGAAAAGCTTATAATAGATAATATAATTTGGGAGAAAAATGCACAGTTTGCGGATTTTAAAAAAGAAATTAACAATCTTAAACAAACTCTTTCTGAACAATCAAAGGAAAAGGAATTGTTAACAAAAACATATAATGTTTTCAAAAACGAATCCAACAAAAAAGAAGCTAAGAATATTGATACAGAAATTGCTTTGGAAAAGAAAGTTAAAGAACTGGATAACATTGTTTGTAAAATGGGTCAATCCGCGCAAACTGTGCATATGCTCACGAAACCACAAGTTTCCTATGATAACAACCTGAAACAAGCTCTTGGTTTTCAAAATCCTTTCTATCTTAAGAAGGCTTAGCAGATTAGGCCAATGTTGTATGACGGTAATGTTATTGCTAAGAAAACCAATGTGATTTCAATTGTTGATTCTGAAGAGACTTTAATGCTTGAAGAAGAGAGTAAATCCAAAATGCTTTTAAAACAAAATGATCCAATGGTCTTAGAAAAGAAAGCTAAAACTAAACCAATTGATTATGTTGAGTTAAATCGATTATCTGAAGATTTTGGTAAATGATTTATCCTACAACGAGAACTTTCTGATGAACAAGCCTTACACCCTATTATTGACCAATCTGCTTCTTCGCCTTTCGAAATTGAGGCTCCTCGAGAACTTCCTAAGGTAAGCCTGGGTAATACAAGCCTTAAAAAGCTTAAATACCATCTTAGCCAATTTGACAATATGGTAAAGGGGAATGGGGTTTGAACACACCAAAGTAATTTTTCAAAATGAAATAATTCCATTTTTAAAGACTTTAAAAGACATATTTAATGTTTTTGATAAAGATCTTTTAAATGAAGTAACGGAAGTACAAACAGTTTTTAACCAAATGGAAGTTGTTGTTCAACAGTATCATGTAGACAAACAATGTTTTGAAATTCAAAAGAAATAATTTTTGATTGAAAATGATCGACTCTTGGATCAAATCATTTCTCAAGATATTGTGAACATTATTGTGAATTCTTCTATGGATGTGAATACTTCTGTGAAAGTGAGTTCTTCTGTTATCATGAACGATTCTGTGAATTATGTGGAAATGTGCAATAAATGTCTGGAACTTGAAGCTGAGCTTATCAAACAACACAACATGATTGAAAAAGATAAATATAATAGACTTTCAAAAAGATTTTTTAAACTTGAACAACACTGCATTTCTCTTGAAATTGCAATGCAACTCAATAAAAAAATTCAAAAGACAAACACATATGTGAACCAAACTAAACCTTTACTTGATCAATTGTTTGAATTAAACAATTTGAAAGCTGAGCTTCAAGCAAAAGACGACAATCAAGAAGTTGAAAGCACACATGAAGCGTATCAATGAAACTTCTACCAGTGAAAGTGTAAAAAAGGACTTTGATGAAATTGAGACTATAAATATTAAACTGGAACATAGGGTGACAAGACTAATTGCTGAAAATGAGCATTTAAAACAAACGTATAAACAACTTTATGATTCAATTAAACCATCACGTATTTGTGCTAAAGAACAAACTGGATCTTTGGTTAATCAAGTAAATCAAAAGTCTATTGAAATTTCTGATTTAAATGCTCAACTTCAAGAAAAAGTTTTTGTCATAACAAC